>DWAO01007258.1:0-10329 GCA_018230605.1 Heliconius congener
GAATGACATTCGAAACGTCTGGGTTATATGACTGTTGATAAAAATATATATTTTTCAAGCACTATTATATAATGTTTTATACAATAAAGTAAACAAAATTGAATTTTTAGTGGAGATTAACTTAATAAATCATAACAGCTAAGTTTAAGTTGTAATTGTAATTCAACACAGAGATAAAGATTTGATCTTGAAAGAAATATCAAGTAAATACAAAGATTTTTTGGTTGGTTCGTGCATATAATATATGTAACTAATTGAAAAAATAATACAGGAGTTAATATGCAATTATTATACACACTTAAACAATTTTACAAAGAATACTATGAATTATTACCCAAATCAATAATTTTACATTAAAGGCTGTTTCTTAAGCAGTAAATTAAATTATTAACTGACATCAGCGCATTGAACAGAGTTTTAAAAAACATAACATAGGTAAAAACAACATAATTTTACAAAAATATAGGTATAGTATACGTATAATAAATAATTAGCTTGTGCAATGTATATTTTATAAATCAAATATCAACATTGGTCGTATTTTTAATCCGATAATATTGTTTATTCTTCTTGGATTCTTATAGAAATTACGATAATGTCGTAAAAAATCATATTATAATACTACAGATTAAAGTAATAAAAAATCATATTAGAACTAATCTTAGTTGTCAATAAATTCTGCTTTTTAAATCAGTTATCATGTAGTTTAAGCGGGCCAAGCCGCTGGCGAGCCGCTAGTTAATTATATATCATATGATGAACATTTCTCTAATACTGACTTATGCTGGCGTTAAAGCCTCCTATTGCTCATCCAGCGCTGCTAATCATCGACTTATTAATAATTAAAAATATAACTAATATATAAGTACCTAATAACCTTACCTTTTATCAGCATTCAAATTTTTTCCACTTAAAACATTTGAAAATGTAAATTTTGATAGCTGCCCCACCATCCTTCCTTTACCCTGTATCACGACGGATTCTATATTAGAAGATAACTCGGTATAAAAATTAAGTAGTAAACTGCATAAAATATTAAAACTAATAAAACTATATATAAGGCCTTGTAGCCATCGTGGCAGTGGCACAAGGGTGTGTGATTCGACGGTTGGTTTTGATTTCTCATAGAAATGAATTTGTCATAGTCGATTTTGATTTCTCATAAAATTAATTGTTATTTATTCATATTTTCATGTCCTGTTTTTAGTTTAGTGGAACGTAGTATTAACACTAGGTTGGCTTTTCTTACTATGCTACATGCGGGCTATAGGTAGGGTAGAAACTGGTACAATTTTATTAGCATGTAGAAAGAGTTCTTGTCCTCGCCACTTTAAATGAAAGCACAGCTTTAACTACTCTATACAAGCTTAATACAATTAAAACAAAAGAGATTTTGCTATTTTTTTTTCAAACAAAATAAATAATAAAATTATCAATGTAAAATAAAACACACACAGACACGCCTCATTCTAGAAATCGAGTCGTAGGTATTAGCGGTAAAGTTGAACGTTGTTTAAATTTATTATAGAGAGAAAGATATCTTTTTGTCTTGGTATGGTATGTATTTTGGGAATGAAAAGTGGAAGATTGGAATCGTTTAGTAGTAGTATTTTTGTAGTAGTAGGTATTTACATTATTCGTATCTATTCGTAATTGCGTCGCACATAACACAGTATGGATAAAAAATGTAAAATAAAAAAATAATCCTACGTCTACGCTATTGATGAATCTTAATAAATTTTAGGTATTGATTGCGCGACATGCGTCACCTTAAATGCCGTCAATACCTTTATAGCCTCGGTACGCCAGTTTGCATTGTCTTTTCCATTATAAAATGCTAATTTAGATAGTTATAAATCTAAAATTTATCGTCCAGTATAAATTGTTAAAAGGCTGATTTCGGCCGATTGTAAATTTTATTACAGTATATTGTTTTTTTTTAAGTATTTAAGTGGCAGATTGAGGCCAGTCGTGGCGCTGGGGCACAAGCGTGTGACTGTAAAGGCGACTGCTTGTGGATTCGATTATTTGTTTTATTCAATAATTCGTTAAATGTAGCCACTCAACACGCAATTCTTCCAGAATTAGGCGAAAAATGAAGAACAGGAGTGTTTTAAGTTTAGCACTAGGTTCCCTGTTCATACTCTGCTGCTTGCAGGAGACAGCATGAAGCTAAAAAATGTATAAAAGAAGCAAAATAGACATGTGCTACTTATTCTAATGTGGTAAAAAGTCTAATATACATTAAGGTACCATAATATACTATAATATTACCAGTTTTATTTGTTATCTGTGCTTGATATGTTTCTATAATCACTATGTCAATGTCACTATGACGTGACGTGTAATGACATTTACTCTTTGTCGTTGCACTGTTGCAGTCAAATCAGGTGTACGTAAATCTTAACTATTTCATATATTGTATTAAAAATGGCAGATTGTGAAGAATTACAAAAGAAAGTGATTGAATTGGAAGCTAAGTTAGCAGCGCTGCAAGACAATGCTGGGCCAGTGCGGCAGAAAATCGATGTTATGTCCTCCGAAGTGATAGACTCTAATCCGTACAGGTATAATATTATTTTACAAACCATATGTTATATTGAAATTTACTTAAATCAGGTGATGTATACAAAAGTTACTAACAAAATAGACAAAGTGTTTATTTAGCTACTTATATGTTAAACTAAATCTGTCTTAGTATATTAAATTTACTATGATTATTCAATTGAAAAATTTCTGCAGTTAATTTTAAACTATTAAGAAATATTTATTAGACACTTAATGTTGAAAGTTTCAAAAATATATTCATTATACACATAAATTAATTTTAAATTAAAATATATATGTTTAAAATCTAAGATTATATTAATTTAATATTTTGTTTTCTAGTCGTCTTATGGCCCTCAAAAGGATGGGCATAGTTGATAATTACGAAAAGATCAGAGAACTGTCTGTAGCAGTTGTAGGTGTTGGTGGAGTTGGTAGTGTCACTGCTGAAATGCTCACTAGATGCGGTATTGGAAAGGTATTAATAATATTTGCTAACATCATCATATAAGAACAATTATTACAATGAAACATATAAATAATTAGTATACATTAAAACTTGTTATTTTATTTAAATAAAAGCTGTAGTTTTTTACCAACTCTTATTATTGGAGCTGCCTTTCAAGTTTGTGGTAGCTATGTGTTATTTTGATTGAAAAATTCTTTTTTTCTTCAAATCACATATGTTTTGATGATGTTATTGTGGCATAGTAGACCAACATATGTAAATATGATGATTGTTAGTAGTAGCCACCATGTTTCCTCGAGGCAGCTTCACCCTTTTTCTTGCATATCTCTGGAGGGAAGCTGAAAAAAAATGTATTAAAAAATTTTTTGTTGTTACAAATTTATATGATATGATTTATATGATACATTTTATAAGTTTTTTGAGAGTTCTTTAAAAGATTATTATTTAGAATTATCATTTAGTAATAACTATTTCAGTTGATTCTATTTGACTATGACAAAGTGGAACTGGCGAATATGAACAGGCTTTTCTTTCAACCTCATCAAGCAGGGTTAAGTAAAGTTGATGCAGCTGCAGCAACACTACAAGCAATCAATCCAGATGTGACTATAGATGCTTATAATTATAATATTACTACAGTGGATAACTTTCAGCATTTCTGTGACACTATAAGGTTAATTGCTTATTTCAACATTTTTTTAATGGAATTTACTTATAATTTTTGCATGAATTTCAGTTCAAAAACTATATAGTTTGTATTTATTTAGTATTTTGAGTTTCTTATTGTTACAATCTATATAGATAATTTTTAATAACAATTTTGTATCTAATCAATACAGCATGCAATAAATTAATAAAACATTATACATATATAAGTTATATTATGAAATTTGGATGTACCTTTCGAGAAAATGTACAATTAAAATAATTCATGGCCTGCTCCGTTCCACCCATTCCTACAAGCCAAAGCTTTGGAACTTGTATAGCTCAATATGGTGTACAATGAACTAAATCAACAATGACATTAGATTATATAAAATTCTTATAAGTTATTATTATATATTTGTGTGTATGTAAATATGAACAATATTAGTTTAATTAGTATATGTTGGAAAAAGTAATTCAACATTTATTCTATTCTATATCTTAAAGTATTAATTTTATCAATATTTCAGTAAAGGGAGCCTATCCAAAGGCCCAGTGGACCTTGTCCTAAGCTGTGTAGATAACTTCGAAGCTCGTATGGCCATTAATACGGCGTGCAATGAATTAAATCAACGCTGGTTTGAATCCGGTGTGAGTGAGAACGCAGTGTCCGGACACATTCAGTTCATAGTGCCGGGTGAAAGCGCATGTTTTGCTGTGAGTATTGTTAATTATGGAGATTTAAATTTATATTTTCATTTCGTCGTTCTAGTGTCGAGCCAAGCGTGGTGTTGAGTTCCGTCACTCAACACGCAATGCCTTCAGTATTAGATGACGCCAGGTTCCATCTGCCTATCCCGCTTTGTGCGGGATACAGTGCGTGAAGTTTTTTTTATTATTATGTATAATTTATGTACGAAAAAATATACGCCCGAATCCTGCTCTGTTCAAAATATGTAAAACTAAATACATGATTACATTTTTAATGGCATTTTACTTCTAGGCATATTTTCCAGGGTAGCCTAGACTTTAGCCTTAAACATATAGAAAAGTTATTTTTTTAGTTTTTTAGGCTTAAAATTTCTGGGTGGACCCAAAACTATTCTGGTGCCGGCACAACCGACCCTATTCCGAAGTCCATGTACAAAATCATTGGGCCATTGTGTCTCAGTGGGATAGCGTCTTGCTCTACGGGCGATAGTAGTGGATTTAATCCCTACTTGGAGCAATGTATTACTTTAAATATGCCAAGCTAAAAATATAGTTTAGCTAAAAGTAGTTTTTCTATAAAACTAGAAACATACTTTTGTAAACTATATACACTTATACTTTTTTATATGTAAAAAGCTATAAATTTTAATTCCAGTGTGCTCCACCACTAGTAGTGGCTTCAAAAATAGATGAAAAAACACTAAAAAGAGAAGGTGTGTGCGCGGCGAGTCTACCCACCACTATGGGTATTGTAGCTGGTTTCCTAGGTAAATATTTAAATAAATACATACATTACCATACTTTACTTTCACCACGTTAAATATATTATATTGAAATATTAGTTTTGTACAGTTGAAAATTATTACTTGAATCACTTGAGCATTGAACCAACTATCGAGCGCAACCATCGCGTTTTTTACGCATTAAACAACTACATTTAATTTGTTATACATTGTTTTTACGACTTGCTCTGTTAGTATGTGCGTTAGTGTAAGTGCAAGTTCAGTTTGATCCACTTCTCAGTATCCATTTGCGCTGAACTTTGGATTATGAATTCAATTCTGACAATCAAATGGTGCACAAATAAAATGTTGTATATAAATAAAACTGGTTAGTGGGCTTGAAGGTTGTACAAGGGAAGCTGGTTGAAACATATATATATATACGTTAAAATTTATATTAGTTTCTTGATATTTTAGTTTTTTGGTGTATTTTTCATAAAAAAAAAAATCATTCTCATTCTGGAAAATTAACTTTTTAACATTCTTTGTTCTGTTGACAAGATTATCATCTTGTTCTAGTTACAAGATCTTTTGTGGCATGAAGCTAAAAAAATTGAGATAAATTGTTTTACAATTTACATTTTAAAATGCTTTTATCTATATACATTTTATTTCAGTTCAAAACACGCTCAAATATTTACTTGGTTTTGGTTCTGTCAGTTACTATTTGGGTTACAGTGCGTTGACAGATTTCTTCCCTACAATGATATTACGAGTAAGTTATTCATATTTTTTTATAGAAGAAGTAAATAATAAATCTAAGGTTTGAAATGATGTATGTACAGAAGCTAAGAAATAATAATAATGTTTAAAACATTATTATATGAATTGATTTTGAATGAAACGCAATATTATCATGTAATAAAGAAATTGAACTGTTTACAAATGAGATTACGATATAAGTTATTATATAAGCTAAGAAAATCCGTGGTGATGGGTCTTCCCGTGACCATGGAAGGAGATTAATCCGGTTACACATTTGTGTTTTAAAATTATTTTCGTTTGAAGTTATTTTATGTAATAAACTTATTGATTTTAAAATAATAGTTACTTTCTCTTTTAAAAAAGCAATAATATAGTATAGTAAAGTAAAAAAAAAAACAATTCTATAATTAACTCTTTTATTTAAAAATGATAGCCAAACCCTCAATGTGAAGACTCCTACTGTCGTCAAAGGCAAGCAGAGTACCGCGCCAAGCCGGTGGTCGAACTCGCGACGGAGGTCAAGGAGGACGACACCCCTATACACGCGGAAAATGAATGGGGTATGTTTCTTTTTAAGTTTAGTTCAAGGGGCGCGGGTTCAAGTCTCGCTACTTTCATGTTTTTATACGTTTCTCTTTCCTCTTAGAATGTGAATAGTATTATAAAAATATTTTTTAAATTTTTAAACTGTTATTTGTTTAATTTTATATTTTTAGTACCGAGATTTGAACCTGCGTCTCTTAAAAACCGCTCAGACCACTGAGTAAGTTGCTTTGAACTTTTCTTGCCTTATTTTCATCAAAGTAAATGTAATTTTTCTTCGTGACATTTTTAAGGAAAGATTTTAAAATTTTATTTAATACTAATTGCAACTTTATTTAATTTCAATATTTTTCTAGGAATCAGTTTGGTGGACGAAAATTCTCCTGAAGAAGAAACCCCTAATTTGAAACTTGTTGATGGCGTACAGGTATATATTATGTTAATAGCTAATCAACATTCACTTCTGGACAGGGCACGTCTATACTTAGCTGGACAGTTTGTTTGGTTCGACCAATCTCAGTAACTACTTGTTCCACTTTGTAAAACTTGCTTACCCCCAACAAACAGAAGTGTGTTATTAGTTTGACATGTCTGTGTATCTGTCTGTGGCATTGTAGCTCCCAAACAGGGGAACTGCTTGTGATTTTTTTTATTTGAAAGATAATTTCGTCGTAGATTCCTGAGCTTTTCTATTGTGTCATGATTTTATGATAATAAATAATGTATTTCCAGGTGGCCTACACACTACCAGCAGATATAAGTACACCGGAGTCGAGTACGGGCACCGCCATTGCTGCTTCGGAACTGTCTCTTGAAGATTTAATGCAACAAATGAAGAATATGTGAATGAAAAGAGGATGTAAACCGGCTGCCCTGGCATTAGCTTGTTAGTGTTAATTTATATAGGTTTTGTACTTCAAATTAATTTTTGACTTGTTAAAAAATAATCCTTTTGAAAAAATAAAAGTAACATGATTTGATGTGTAAAAAATAAATTTGAGGTGATCTTGTAGCGGCGTGGGTTCGATTCCTACTCGCGGAATAAATTGTCGAGATGACAATACACGTAATATGTCGAAAAGCAACAGTGCCCACGCACTGTTGCTGTGGGGGGTGAGTGTCTTAACAGTAGGTTCCCTGTACCTTGCTATGGGCGGGATACAGTGTGAAGCTAAAAACAAAATGAATTTGAAGATCAAAAGCTAAAATATAAGTATGTAGTCTATCAAATAAAAATAATAATATTTATATTATAGATATAGCAGTCTGGACATGGACTGCATCCACGTAAAAAAAAATGGGTAATTTCAATGAAAGTTATATACATATGAGAGTTGAATAATCTAATAAGTCTGTTAACACTTATCATTTTCATATAAAAATGTTATGTAGGCTCAAATTTATATAAAAAATAGGTAAATGCTTCTATTTCGGTGTTTTAGTAATGGTGCTAATTTATTAGAAATATTTTAATAATTATATGTTGTTTATTTTAATGAATTTGGTCTAATTAAAAAAATATATATCGGCTTACATAAATTTTGTAGCTATGTCCTATTCATTCTTAGTCGACATATTTATTTGAATTGTAACGGTTCTAATAATGTAATATTCTTTAATTTCTTTTATATGAAAATTAAGTCTGTTTTAAAATGTGTGTAGAGGTTGTGTGTTCGATTCCCATTCGGGGAACGCTAGATTTCCCGAGCCTATCTTGCTATATGCTGCCTTGACACAGTGGGAAGCAAAAAATATGTATTATTTAAAAAAAAGTAATATTTTCTATGCGAAGGGCTCAATGTGTGCTGAGTGTAATATTTAGTTGTAAATTAATAATACAATACATACTATATATGTGTGTAAAAAAGTGGCATTATATAAATTTAACGTGTATAAACTATTTATTTTTAATTATTCTCAGACTATTTAATTAAATGCGGCGTTAGACTCCGATTATAACTGAGTATGCATTTGACGGAAAGCAAAACCGAATATATTTTACCGAAGAAATGTTATAAAAAACACCCGGTGGATGTCAAAATTTCTTTTATTAATAGCATCAAGGTCTTAGGATATCGCCATATTTAAGAATCGAATTCATTATATTAGAAAAATGTTTATATAAAAAATACATTCCCTTTTTATGTTTTTGTATTTTACAAATAAAGCAGAGTTTAATTAATAATTGTTTAGCTTTTAAGACGTTTTATATATAATATATATAATAGCTAGCTTAGCAATGGATATCATGTTAATAAATAAATTTTATATAATTAAATGTCTTCTGCTAGCAGTTTTAGTTTCATTGTTTCTGTTATGTTTTTAAATTTGTTGATATTTTTTTTGTTTGGTGAGGGTAGTTCGTTGTTCTGTAACAGGTATACAGATGTTTTTAAAATTATTAGATATTGAATTGTTAAAATATAATATATTTTTGTAAATCTTAAAGCTATATTTATCAAAAACATCTTTTTCCAAAGGATTTGACTGACGTTGCCTTCTTAATAAGATGCAATGTGATTTAGTTGATGCCGGTCGTGGCGCAGGGGAACAAGCGTGTGACTGCAAACGGGACGCGTTGGGTTCCATTCCCACTTGAAGAAATGCAATATTGAACATTTTTATACTCCGGCTGTGGTAACGAGGCGAAGTGAGGCGTTAATTTCAGACACTAAACTTGCAATGTCTCGAATTCATGTTATAGTTGAGGAACGAAGTTTGTTGGCACAAGGGTTTTTTTTGCTTATTACAAATTATAATAGTAATATAATATTAATATATTACCATAATGGCCTCCATAACTTGATGAGCTCTCGTCACAATGTTGTGATCGATCCCGCTGGCGGCGGCCACCGCGTGGGCCAAGCTGGCTTCAGAGCTGCCCTCGGACACGCGGAACAAGAACACCGGCTCACCGGCGTCTGTCACGTGCTCGAATTTCTAGGGGCATTATTTATTGTCGTAGTGTATTTGTGTTCAAAATGGTTTGTTGCGGTACGTTTTTATAAGTATAATGTCATTATAATTGAAGCAGTCCTTGCGCCATGAGACTACGTCAGCCTGTTAAAGCGATAGTTGTGCATTCGAATCCTACTCTAGAAATTAATTATATTTATTTTCCCTCTATGTTAGACAAAGCGCGGCGTTGATTTCCGCCATTGAACAAGCAATGTTCGAAAATGGTTTTTGAGTAGGTAACGGAAAGATTCTTCACAATAACTATTTAGATATTCACATATTTTTCCGCAAAGATCAGAATACATCAAATCTGATGAAATTATTTTCAGAATATTTTGTGTTTTCGATGCTGACGGAGTTCAGTGAAATGCCACGTCGTTTATTTCATTTTTTTTATTACGAAAGTAAAAGGTCTTAAATAAGTAATGAAAATGAAAATCCATCGTCGGCGTCCGCCACTCAAGGCGCAGTGCTTCGAAATCGGGTCAAAAGAAGACAACAAAATGTTTTAATATAATAACCTTCTGACTTTCTTTTTATAGCTAGGTTACAGGGAAAACCTAAATAATAAATATTTAAATATTTATCCATTTTAGTATTTTAGGAAATAAGCGACGCATACCAAGAACCTGACCAAGGGCGTCTCGACGATGAAGTCCCTAATGTGTGCGAAGTGCGTGGCCACGAGCGCGTGCGGGCAGCGCGCGCCGCGGCGCAGCAGCGCGGCCAGCGCCGCCGCCAGCAGCGCCGCGCCGTCCGCCCGCAGGGTGCCCTTGCCGAACTCGTCCACGAGCACCAGCGAGCTGGAGCTCGACTCTCGGAGGGCTAGCGCCATCTTTCAACATTTCACTTAGTTGTAAAACGTCTTATTTCATTGCATGCGTACATATATGCATACTGTCTGTCAAGAGGCTTTATCTCAGGAACCCTTGGATATATCGAGTTGAAATTCAAACCATACACTTAAAT
>DWAO01007259.1:0-10329 GCA_018230605.1 Heliconius congener
AAGGCATTATTTATTAAATAATATTTTCAAAGGAGTTTGGGATATCAGTTACAGTTTGGGATATCAGTTGTAATTTGAGTTATAGTATTCTTTTTTATTTAAAAAAAAATACTATAACTCAAATTTATACTTATAGCGATGCGATATTTGATTGATTTATTTGTACAGATTAAAAACTTTAACGTGGTTCAGTTTATTGACACCCTTATTCTTATAATGTAATTTTTGAAATAAAAACAGATAAATATAAATACTAGGTATAAAGATAACTTTTATTTTTATTTTTGAATACGACCTTGAGGTAAAATAAAAACTAGAAAGGCTTTACACTTTGGCATTATAATAAAATATGAGTTGAATATTATAATTCATGACATCTAGGATATTGACAATAATATTTAAAACTACTTGTATTTTTATTACGAGCAAAAATTAAGCATTATTTTGTGTTGTCTATACATAATATATTTTTAAATAAATATTTAATTACCTCGAGTGGGGATAGAACTCACAACCTGTCGTGTCTGCAGTCGTGGAGTTTTTTGAGAGGTATATAATTACTTACCATAAATATAATAAGTAGTCTAACAAACGTCTAGCAATAATAGTGCTCCACAATATTAAATTTTAGTATTATGATAAACCACATAAATCAATCCAATTAAACCCAACCTAATGCTTATTATTTAGATTTGTATTTTATTCTCTGATATAATTAATATAATAAAATGGTATGATTTTAATTTACAGTAAATTATTTCTTAGTGTATATACAGTAAAGTACAGTTTATTGAATAAATAGTATTATACATTTTGCAGTGTTGAATTCCGCCACACAACACGTAGTTCCTCCAGAATTCGGCGGAAAGAGTGGAACGGTAGAGTCTACACTAGATTTGTTGGTTCCCTCTGCCTACTCTTGTATGTTTGGGATACAACGTGAAACTAAAAAAAAACATAATCTAAGTGCTGGTGCAGTGCAAATGTTATATATTTATTTTTCTTACAATTGAGAATATACGAAAAGATTTATAAATATAACATTTATCTTATATAATACAAAATAAAAAAATATATAGTTATGTGTATTGAAAAATTATATACTCAGGCGTTTTTATAAAAAGTCTCACGTACGACATTAGTAATAAATGCCAATTTATAACTGTCAGTACACATTTGTTTACTTTACTAATTTCATTACAATTTATAGTTTTATTCATATTTATCAATTCACAGTACTCAAACAGTAATGTAATGGCCCACACATGGTCATTTTAGCAAAAGCTGAAATTAATGCTCAAAATTTCAGCTTTGTTAAAATGACGTAGGTCTGGCTCAAGTTACCTAAAAATTGACCAAAAGCGAGTAGAAAAATGAACTTATTAATGGATCAACTTATCGCCATGACAAAACCATGGAGGAGTGTCGTTAAAAATACTATGTTTTGGGGTTGTCGTCATATCCATCGTGACAACAATGGTAGACTAGCGCTTACCCTCAGAAAGGTATCAAATAGATATAAACGGCCAAAATATAAACAAACTTTATAAAAGTGTTAAAGAAATGTATAATTTAATTAATATATTCGCTTTCAAAATATGTCACGGAATAATGCAATTAAATCACGTCCAGTGTATGAGAAGAATGTCTTTATGCACATATTTTTCGAACCAGTTTACATGAAACTTGTGTATAGTTTATATTTTTATGCGACACATTACAGGCTATCAAAACTTACTTCGTTTCAATTTTTTAGTAATTGTTTATTAATCTCTTACACTTGCTGAGATGTATTTGGCCATTGCTATATTTATAGGCTGAGACCAGTCGTGGCACAGGGATGCAGGGGCGCAGACGTTTTACTGTAAATGTGACAGGTTGTGGATTCTATTCCCACTCCAGGAAATGAAATATTTCATATTTTCATTTCTTTTAGTTGCCATTTAATGCAATCACTCAATCAAAATGGAGAATCTTAACACTACGTTCTATCTGCCTATCGTGCCGAAAATATACCTATTAGTAGGTATGTAGTATCTAAGATTGGTTAGATAAATTGCAATTGGTATCCGTCATTCAACGTACAAAATAAGAAACAATATAACTTACAAGTGACAATTATATTTCTGTTGAATCCGTAAAATGCAGAGGATTCATAAAAAGAACTCGTTAGTAAAAAAAAGAATGCCTTTCTGAACTACTGCCATAAATACCGTCGCTTGCCTCTTTAAATCAAGATATAATTTGTGGCATTTGCTCGAAGTAATTGGGAACTAAAGGATGGCCACGCAAAGCAAAGTACTTTAAACACCACACTCCGTTGTTGACTTCATTCATTAACGCCATTTACGAATTTAACAAAAAACTTTGACTTTTAATTGCGATATTTAACTAGGTGTCGTTTATTTTTTAAAAAACAATGATTGTACCACCGATTCATTTTGTTTTGAGAAGAAACTTGAATGTATAAGTTAATTTCTGTTTGTTAAATTGTTAATAATATTAGTTATCTAATTAATATTAATATAATTTTATTAAAGCTAAATACGTCCTAGGATGTTGTAAAAACAAGTGAATATCATTTTTTGAAAAACATGACAATTGAACATTTTCATACCACATATTCGTGTATATTTTTCTTTTTTTACAATTTATCACTAAATTCGCATTTTAGGTTAACCTGAAAACCTAATGTTGAGACTCTCTGTTCAACATAAGGCACTTCTGTACCCCACTTGCCACCGGATTCTAGACCGGGATGGACCAGGCGTGTTGGAATGGCGGAATTGGAGTTCCACGACTGGATCTCATTTTATAATATTGAATGATTTAAGCCCACAATCATATCTGTACCAATAAAAATCCACAATAACTTTCTTTACATTATTCTTCAGTAATTAAATAAAACTGGAAAAACGCGAGTCGGGTTGGCCCACCGAGGATTTCGTACAAAAATTAGAGGTCTCTAACTTTTTCTGAAATTCAAGCTTAGTTTAGCCAGTGCCCTTTTATCTGATACCTCACTTGAACTAGCGGCTTAAATATCAAATGTTGCACCCTTTTTAATAAGCTTAATATTTTTTAGAATTTAACCACGAGTGTATAGTTTTTTTATTTTTACTTGAAATTTCACAATTCTAGGTCAACTAGAAGTATTCTATTAATTTTGATTTCCTTTACAGTGTCAAAATACGTGTTATTTGTAATATAAACGATCATATATTTTTTTGAGCATATTTAGAAATATATTTCTTGCAGGTAATCATGGGGCCGGAGATCTGAGTATGTGGTTTGAATTTCAACGATATCTCCAATCGTCCCTGAGATAAAGGCTCTTTATAGAAAGACGGACGGACCACAAAGTGATCTTATAAGGGTTTCTTTTTCTCTTGAAAGATACAGAACCCTAAAAATAAGTTTCATACATCGTCAGTACATTTTACATCAATTATTTTTAATTTCATGCTGCACTTACAACCACGACTTTAAATAGTCAAGAACTTTCAAGTTTATATAAGGATTGTTATTGTTTTAATTGGCACGACCGTAGCTAGTGCCCTTATCACTTGCTATTTAATCTGTCCAACTTGTCATATGTTTTGTATGTATGTGATGAAATGTACTCGTTTCGTTCTTAAGATTCGATTTCGCCCACGGCCATGGCTCTTCCTTTGAATGACTACAAGACATGTATCATAAGGTTAAAATCCATTAATTTTTCGATTATAGTTTAATTAAATATAATTATTTACAGCTTAAATATAAGTAATATAATGACAGGATAATCGCAATTGAGGTCGTCGTGGAGCAGTGGAGGAGCAGCGTGTGACTGTTGACGTGACGTTGCGGATTCAATTTACACTCGGTAAAATCAATTATTATTTATTAATAGTTTCTTTTCTTTGCTCTGGTAACAATATAAGGCGCGGCTTTGTGTTCCGCCACTCAACACGCAATGTTTCAAAAATCCGGCGGAATGTAGGAAACAGAGTGCCTTAACACTATGTTAACACTGCTATATACAGAATACAGCGTGAAGCTGAAAAAAAAAGTATTTTCTATATATTTACGATATTTAAAGTAAGAAGGTGATTACAGTCGAAGAATACATGATAACTTATCATTTATTTAATTTGTCAGAATTGTATGATGGAGTTCATCATTTAAGAAACGAGTGATCAATCATGTCGTATTCTTTTTTTTTCTGAACAAAAAACTTTGTTTTGTCCAATTTATAATATGGCTCACAATTAATATTACCTTATCTCGTAATAATGAAAAGCCAGTCAGGTCAACCAAGCGAAGGTTGGTGAAGTATCTGAATGAACGTGTGATGGTTGTGGCTTCAAATCTTAGTTGGAAAGATATATATTCTAGATATAACGCATATATTCTAAGTACTGTACCAAACCAGGTACAATAGCCATTCACTAGTTCCCTTTCTATTAAGCGAGAAAAATGTGTAAAAATAAACATAAACATTTTTGAGAAAATATGTAAAAATTTTAACGAAGCGTACACGTTTTCTTAATAAATATTTTTCTTTGCTAAGTGTGGAATAAAATTTAAAAAATGTTAAAAAAAAAAAATTTAATTAAAAAAAAAAATTAAAATGAAAAAGTTTAAGTAAAAGTATGAAAGTTAGCAAGTAAGCTACTCACATATTTAAAAAAGTGTCATCTAAGTGATTTTTTGGAAATAAAGACTAAAAGTATATCGCGTATCAAAACACTGTCGAGTTGTATTGTAGCACAAAAAGGACGCATATCCCTGTCCTCTAAATAGTTTTTTTATAATTAAACAGAGGCGGGCGGAGAGTTCGAGTGGAGACAGATGGACAGGACAAGAGAATGGTTTTTTTTACAAATCTTGAGCAATTTTGAAATTAATAAAAAATATATTAAGACTTGACACACGTTAAAATTTTAAATTGTTACTCATATTTAAAGTTTTCATTGTTTTATTTACCATTTTATATTTGGAGATGTAAAAGTGTGAAATTACAAAAAAAAAACCAAAGCGACCGGTTATTACAGTATCGGATTACTTAAGGACAGCACGGAGCGTCCTCCGTTTGCATTCAAATGATATCATTAAAGATGACAGATATATTGTCAGTACAAATACTTTCGTTGTTGTAATATTTAAGACGAAATGATTACTGTAGAATCCTCGATATTACGCTAATATATTATCTCTTTACGTTTTCACATATTAAATTGATTCAGTCTGTATGAAATCAATTTTATTTCAGCTAAAATATTTAAATGATTTAAATATTTCTTTGCTATATTTTTAGGGTTTCTACAAGAAAACCAAAAATCTTTACTATATCGAAATGTTTATAAAAATATCTTAGAAGGTCTAGCCTAGTAAGGGGGTAAAAATGGCCTTAAAATAAAATTATTGAAGAAATTTGCTGGAATTCAACATAAAAGAAACATATCCGTCGCCTTGTTTGCCTAAAAAACGTCTCAAAAAAAGTCTATATATATATAATTTATTTAAATCCTTCCAAGTTGCAATATACATACATATGAATACTTACACTTAACATTTTTTTATGTAAATAACGAAGTCCTTACAGTTACGAATCTTGTTTCTCTCGATACGATTAGTTTTGGGTGGTCAAAGAACCGATTTAAATAACATAAATTGTGTGATATATACTAAATAATTTTAAACAAAAAGCCGCCATAGCGAGTCTAAATATAATTATTAATTATTAACATTCGCGTACCGCTTTATAGATGTTTTTGATTAAGTAGAAGGTTGCGAGAAAAAAGAAATTTTATTTTATAATAGCTTCATCTAAGTAAAATAAATAAAATAATTAGTATGACGTCGTGTCCCTGTTACATAAGTTATATTAGACTACAGCTATGTTCAAGATTGCTGCCCAAAAGGGGTGTTTGAACTTAACATCCCTTTTGAGCAGAACTGTTAAAAAATAAAGGAGATGATAGGAATTAATATTTTTCAGCTTCTCGCTATATCCCACATACAGCAGGGTGCCTACCCTGAGGGAAGAGGGAATCTAGTGTTAAGACACTCCTTCCCCCAATTTTCAAGACATTCTGTGTTGAGTGATAGAAATCAACGCCGCGCTCATGCCTCGGTAACCAGAACGAAGAAATGAAAATATTTAAAAATAGTAATTCATTCCCCCGAGTAGGATCGAACCCACAACTGTCGCGTTTTGACATGATTGTGCCCCTACCACACTATCGCCTCAAATAAAATATCTTAATTTATAACTATCCTTTTATTTCAAACAAGTAATATGTAAAAATACTTCCTAATATTTCCCTAATATCTCTGGCTGCCTGTATACTAAAAAATATGAGCTCGGCGAAAGACATAATAATAAATAACATAAGTTTTAAACAGAACGGAGTTATAATACGTTCCACAATATATCATATTCGTGGTATAATATTTTTCTGCATCTCAATAATAAATATGATTTAAAAAACAAAACGAACGAGTAAGAAAGAGTTTTGGTTGGAATATGTTTATTAATAAATACTTTTATGTTGTCAAGTATAAGATAAAAATCAATTTGAAGAGAAAAATGAATTTTATGTTCATTTTTTTTATGTTTAAAGCAATATATTTTTATATGAGATTTTTATAAGTGTATCTTTCCTATCGTAATGAATAGAATGTTTTATTAGAATATGTAGGAATTACTAGGGAAATTTACACTTAAGAAATCGTATGTACTTATCGTATATCTTACGAAATCTTTACGAAAATTGAAGACTTAGGAGTGACTTTAAGAGGCCGTCGTGGCGCAGCGATATGTACATCACGAGGGTACTGAGTTCAATTTCCACATGGAGAGAATTTTATATCCTCGCTCTGGTGATAAAACAAAACGCGGTGAGCTACGCTACTCAACACGCAATATCTCGAGAATTGCGCAGAAAGTTGAGAATGAAATGTCTCTAGTTTAGGAAAAAAAATGTTATATAACCCTTCCTTAGCAGTCGGGAATTATCCAAACATGCATCACCTCTACGGTGATTACATTAATAATTAACGGTTGAACGAAAGCCTATCTGAGTATAAAAATATTAATATGAAATTAATCCTCCATAAATGTCCTCTCACAGAGACAAGTCTGTATAATTTATTGATCACTAAAAGAAATATTTTAAATATTTCTATTTTATAATTAACATATGTAATATATATAGATATGTTATAAAAATTTGACAGTCCAATGAAAGTAACACCAAAATTATTTAAATATTGTTCTAAATACAATACATTAGCATTCAAACGGCGGTCGAGAGCAAATTGTCATCATATTAAGGACAAAGTCACGGTCAGTTGCTAGTTACATATTGATGACAAAATTATCCAAAGGGCATAGAATCTAGTGTGAAAATACACTACCCTCCACTTTTAGTAAGATTTGGAGACCATTTAGAGACATTGTGTGGTACCCAATGCCGCATATTGCTTCCTCAGAACTATAAAAATAACGATAATGTTTATTAGTACCAACATTTACTATGCCTATATCCAATCTATTTAATATGTCAAATTAGGATCAAATACACACATACAATCAACCACGGCGCCACAGCGGTGTTTATGAAAAACTAGACATAATAATATTTATTTGGATTCTGTAAAGCCGTTGACCGCACCAAATGCCCGCTGATTTGCATATACAAGCTTTTCGACTAAAATATTGCCATCACTGTGGACAAAATAAGACGGAGGTCAATGTTCTATACTTTGTTCTTACCTGGTATATTTACACCTAAATCTTTGTATTATGTTATGAACAACGCTGTAATAAGTAGAAATACAAATAAAAGCACATAAACAGTTTATTATTTAGGTAAAAAAAAATCCCGCATACAGCAAGGTAGGCAAAAGGGATTTCAAAAATTACAGGAGATACCTCCTGTGATTTTTGAAATCCCCTTTGCTTAAGTTATTTTATTAATGAGGTTAAGTTTGTTTAAGTTATTTTATTAATGAGGTAAAGTGCACTCTGAGCTATTTTTTTAGTTCACGCTTTATCCCACAGACAGCAAGGTATTTCTCATTCTCATTCTCCGCCAAATGAAGTAAGCAAAATTGTATTGAGTGGCGGAATTCACCGCCGCGCTATGCCTCGACACTAGATCGAAGGAAATTGAAATAGTAAATGTTTAATTTCGAGTATCGAACTCGCAACCTGTCGCGTTTACAGTCACATTTTTTTGCCCCTGTGCAACGAACGACAGGCCCAAAAATGTAAATGTACTTGATTACTAGTATGTAGTAGATTACTAGTATAATGTATTATGTAGATCTGTAACTACAATATATTTCCTGGAAACTCCAAATTGGTCGATACAGATACTATCCAAAAGGTTATCTCTAATTGCATAATGTTTTTATTTATGCTAAGCCAGTTCGTGGTAACAGGCTTAGCATTTGGAATGTTAAATGAAGGACCAAAAAACATCTTAAGATATCCTTCTTGTGATCATTTTTATGGAAATGAGACAAGACACGAGTGGTACAATTTTATCTTTTATTCGAATGTAAAAAGTATAATTAAAAATCTGAATTATTAAAAAAAAATTAATGCGGAAATTGCATAAAATTAAAAAATAAATTTGTCCGAAAATGGTTCTCGATTTAATCGCTTCCAATAAATTTTCTCATATGTTTTTCCGTGTTATTTTTTTTTTTTATTTTAGTACATAACAAACAATTATGCATGCTGTCATCACGAATAAAAATTAAGTAAAAACATTAATCAAAATCGTTCTATGTTCTAAAAAAGTAACAATTTAATATAAGAAATTATGCCAGTCATTTAAGTAGCCAGTCGTGACGCAGGGGCACAAGTGTGTAACAATGAAATATGTATTTAAATTTATATTTTCATTTCGAGTCAAAGCGCGGCGTTGAGTTCCCCCACTTAACACGCAATAGCTCTAGAATTCGGCGAAAAATGGGGAATTCTGTATGCGGGATGCAGCGTGAAGCTGATTTTTTTATAATTAAAGTAGCCATATTTTTACAAGAAATATTGATATTTCAATTTTGTTTGATTGTTGAATATGTTTTTTTGTCTATAATGTGCAAACAGAACAGACTAAACTCTAAAATGCCTATTTATAAATGTTGAATAATAGATTGCTTGACAAGTTGTTTCTATCAACACCAAATTCGTATGGAATTTTTTGGTAACCAAAGACTCAACGACGAAATGATAAATACGAGTAATATTTTAAAACTTGTTCTATTATGTTTGTGAAAAAAGAATAATCAAAAATCTTTTAAATGGCAATGTATGACATATTACAAAGTATGACTTTCTAATATCTTAATAAATAGATATGAATAAAAAAAAGCATTTGTTAGCTCCAGTTTCTTCTAAGTAAAGTAAACTGCATCCGCTGTATAAATAAATGTGCAACGAAAACAAACCCATTTAAATATATTTTGCACTTTTTACAAACAAAAGGAAATGTTTTATAAAAAAATCTAATTAATAATGTGAAAAATAAATAAATATGATTTATTACACGCGACCTTTCTTTCGATTACATAAAAAGAGTTAATATATTCGCCCTCTCTCTTACCCTTTTTAGAAAAAATCGTTTTCACAATCAATTTTAAAAAACAAACAGGTAATTGATTTTTGAAAGAAAAATTTGAGATAAAATTTATTTAAAAAGAACCATTCCGTCGTTGAGCCATTTGGGTTGGACATAACGTACCTTTACAAATAATATTCAAAATGACATGTTTATAAGTAAAGGTCTTTTATCCATGCTTCGTTAACATAATTTAGCAATATACGTCAAACGTTCAGCACATTCAAATATAATTTGCCAAAATTATCATCCACATATCACTTATAATAGCAGATTGAGATACAATCTCCATATTTCATGTTAGATATTTTATTACTAAGAACTTAAATAGTGAAATAAACTTTTAAAGCAGATGGAAAGAGCCTTCAAGATACTCCTTTCACCGGTTTTCATGATATTGCTTGTTTATTGGCGCACCTCTACTTAGCGTGATTTGTTATCAGAATAGGAAAATTAAAAAATAATTTTTTTCCCAACAGGGATCGAACCCACAACTTTCGTATCGTTCAGACGCTTTCTTATTGTCACGATTTGATGATCTCTCCCTTGGGTCTTTATTTGTATTTAAATAAAATCGCCTTATCGTGATAAATCTAATATATTTGGCACGATAGCGTCAATTAATTGCATAATAAATATTCTATTCCTACATACTACATCTCTATATATAATAAAACAGTAAAAATATTTTGTCTGTACATTTAGTAATTTT
>DWAO01007260.1:0-10329 GCA_018230605.1 Heliconius congener
ATATATATATATATATATATATATATATATATATATATATATATATATAAAAATTTATAAAACACTAAAAAAATATTTCATCCTGAACATTTTAATAAATGACCTTGAGCCTAGAAAATGTATATAAAAAATATGTTTTATATCATAGAAAAGAAAGCCTAGATGGTAAAATGAGAGCAATAGTAAATTTCCCAGTGGCTTCCGGAACAAAACTTGCGACGAAAAACGAGATATAAATGTTTCGAGCACCTGGCACTCTACTGAGACCAACTTCTTCATTAAGGCTACGTGGCCACTGAAGGACATTAGTAACAGCAGAAAAAACATGCTGGTTTTTATAAAACCGGCCAAGTGCGAGTCGGCCTTGTGCAAGGGCTTTGTACCATTATCTACAAAAAAATCACGTTTGTTGTATGGGAGACCCCTTAACAAATATTTCATACATTTTTTTAGTATTTGTTGTTATGGCGGCAATATTTCATCAATATCATCTGTAAAAATTTCAACTGTTTAACTGTCACAGTTCATGATGTACAGCCTGATGGCAGACTGGCGGACAGCGTAGTTTTAATAAAAGGGTCCCGTTTTGGATACGGAACCCTAATAACTATATTAGTTATTAGAGGCCAACGTTGCACAAAGAGGCCGTTTTTTGTAATATTTTATTTAATTCACTCTGTATCCCGCACATAGCAGGATACCTAGTGCTAAGACACTCCGTTTCTATTAAGACATATCCGTTTCCCATATTCCGTTGAATACTAGAAGCAACGTGTGTTGAGTGGTGAAAATCAACGCCACGCCTTTGCCTGGTTACCAGAGCGAAGTATGAAAATATTAAATATTTCATTTCCTCGACGTCGTACACGAACCCAGAACTTGTCATATAATATAATGTCACACTTGTGCCTCTGCGCCACAACGGTCTTCAACGTAGTACTTTGTTATATTCAAAAAAGACATAATAATACAACTCTTATATAAATTTCACAAGCTTATAAAAATACTGTAACGAATAGCTTCAGGATTCATTATTAATTTGAAATGCTGAAAAATAATATAAATAAAGTGGCTACCTATAAATAATTTACCATTCCCTGGTATACGAGAACTCGAGCGCTATATTCAAGTTACGCCTCACTGGATGACAGGAATTAAAAAAGTATAGTAACATCAAAACGTCGCCGAGGATTGAATCGAAATGCAATGGGAACTTGCGTTTCAATTAAATTTTATATAATTTTTGCGACGATCGCGTTCGCTTCAAGATTATTAACTTTATATTATGAACCGACTTGTTTAAGTTAAGGACGCGATTGTTGGGATTTTATTATGATGAGCTTTTGGTGTTCTTTATATTTTAAACAAACACTACAGACGTATGGTCCGTATTTTTTTTTATTCTCACACTGAAAAACGGAACAATAATAGAATAACTATGTTATTCGTCTGTCCATCTGTCAATGTCATCTCGAGATTATGTGACTGCCAACGACGTCTGTGCCGCTGCACCACAAGAGGCTGAACTTATTTATAATTATTAAATATACTTACTTTATATTTTTTGTTCGAAAAAAAAATAGAAACAACTCAAATTTCCCTAATTAATGCAAAAATACAAAATTTCGCTTGCATTTTATGAGTATTCTTAAAATTAATTAAAACGAATCGAAAGCAAAACCATATATTTAGTGGTGCATAAAATTTCAAGATCCTTGTTTTTCCGCTTTAATCTGTGTAATGGTGGAAATGTGGTCCGTGGAATATTCTCAGAGCGAGCGATAAAATATTAAATTACTGTTTTTCTAAAATCTTAAATTCGAATGTAAGTGCTAGCTTTATGAATATGCAAATAATTAAGATAAAAACAATAAATATAAATGAATTAACCTCATTCATCTTTGGATCCCCACTCGCGGCTACGATTATATTATATAATTTCACGCTGTATCCTGCACACAGCAGGTTAGGCAGGTTTCCTACTTGGGAACCTAGTGTTAAAATAGTCCTATTCCACCCTGAGATTTTCTTTCCCCACTTTCTAAATTCCTGAGATACTGCATATTGTATGGCGGAACTCAACGCCACTTTTCTAGAACAAAAAAATGAAAACGTTAAAAATCAAAGAGGTATTTCATTGCGCAAGAAGATATAAAAAGAAAGATAAGAAATAAAAAATAATAAATAAATTTCATAATACCACCCACATACTTCACCGCTTCAGGGGACATTATCGTCGTCTTTAGAGAAATGTTTATGAAGAAACGTGACGTGTAAGAACTACGATAATCCCAAGCGTTTTATATTTTGAGTTGAATTTAAAATAAATATGAAATGTAAGTTTAATAGTAAATAAAATAATTAAGGGCGTTGTGGCACAGCGAATGTAAATGCGAAGGCTGTAGGTCAGCGTTGAGTTTCGCTGCTCAACACGTAATATTTCGAAAATTGAGCGGAAAGTGAAGAACAGAGTGTCTTAATACTAGGTACCCTATGTATATCCTACCGTATGGGAGATACAGCGTAAAATTTATAACTAAATACAAAGATTTATTCGCGTTTCTTACCATGCAAGAGGAACTGGAATGCTTTTGCTTGTGTAATATATTTTTTTATGCTTAGCATTACTTTTTCAATCTTACCTTATTAAATGTTAACCGTTGATTATACTGGTGAAAATAGAAAAAAAATACGGATATAATATGTGAAAAAAAAAATCGTATACGGAATATACTAAACATATAAAAAAACATACAAATAAAAGAAAAACGAAATAAATTGCGTAAATCATAATGTTTGAAGCCCCCTTTCCTTTGCTTATCTTCCTAGGGAAATGCGTGAAGATAATAAAGTCAAGTACGAGTCGGGCTCGCCCATATGGGGGTTCCGTACCTATTTCAGGATAAACAAAGTTATGTAGTTAGTTAAGTACGCATATAAAATGAACTATAAATATAGGTGCGCAATTTTTTTACTATGATATACACATAAATTATGATATACACATATAATATGTTAAATACAATTGTGAATTTATACATATAAATTTTCAATTTTAAGATTTTTTGCTTATTTGTATAAGTTCTGACTTTGCGCTATTTCATTACTATAAGTCCGGTGAACGGTGAATTTCATATTAAACGCACAAATAAGTTTATATAAGTAAGTGGGCGGTTGTAAATTTGATATTATTTTGTTAACTGCCAGACAACAAAGTGATCCTATATGGGCTCCGTTTTTTCATTTTGAGGCACGCAACACTAAAAATAAATGGGCATCTAAGCTCTTTCATAAAAGCTTGTAGATTTATCTCAATTTCACATTATTTCAACTTATCTACTAATAGAAACAAAACGTAGGCTTACAAAAAAGTAAACACGTAAAAGAGAAGTCATACAGAAGATTAGATCGAGGCCGTCGTGGGGCAGCGGCTCACCATCTGACTGTTAACGCCGAAACTATTGAACATAGAAATCTGTAAAAAAATAAAGGATCCTTGGGAAGTGTAGGGGAGCATAAAAATATGAATTCCCAAATTTACAACAAAACGGGATGAAATGAGATTTTTTTTAAAGTAATAAGTCAACGCAAACGAAGTCGTGGGCTATATCGTCTCTATAATGAAAGATATCTATTATTTTATACGTATATATAATACGTTTGGGCTCACTGTCATTAAATACCACTTTAATTTCTTACAAATAAATTATCAACAAAGCCTATCATTCAATACGCTTCTCAAATGTCTATCCATTAAATACCATTTTCTAGACATCAACCTAAAAAGAACATAAACACGTTCTAAAAAGAGTTCAATTTTATATAACTTTGTAGATTCATCACAATTTTATTATATATTACAATGAAAAATAGATTCTACTATTAAAATAATAAAGTATAAAATGAAAAAGCAATAGCTCAGAAGTGGATGAAACGGCTTCTAGTGATTTGGTGAAATCCGTCTGAAGTCCGTAGAATTAGGACCCTAAGTAAATAGGATTACGTATATTTGTTCAACATAACTCCCAGTTGGGATAATCTATTTTATTTTGGAAGATTTTTGTATTACAAGCCAAAAGCTCCACGCCTAAGCAATGACGAGTTGAAAATTTTATTTGTTGTTGTGTATTCGGTTCCAAAAAGAATATATGAACTTCTAGATTTTTGATGAAATTAGTTTCACTGGCAGCTTCGTACGCTCCGCATTTTTCGCCGAATTTCCAAGGTATTGAGTGTTGGATGGTGAAACTCGACGCTTGAGCTTTTTGTTGGCAGAGCAAAGAAATGAAAAATATCAATAAATAATAATTCGTTTCCCCAAATGGGAATGAAATCCAGAACTGTCGTGTTTACGGTTACACACTTGAGCCATTGCGTCACGATAGCCTCAAACTGTCTTGGGCTGTGAAGATTTATATAAGAAATATGCCTTATCTTAGCCACGTACAAAGTTATTGATGCAAAATTATTTGTAAGAAAACATTGTTTTTAACGGTATATTTTGTGGCGAGTAAATCTTTTGTCCCTCGAATTCAATGGGCCGCAAGTGAAAATCATAATAAACGAATAGATCATTGATATAACTATGTAATTTCTAGATGTAACATCATTTTTCTTTCTATTATATAAAAAAAATGTATAAAATTATTTTTACTATTTTAAAATCAGAGTAAAACCAAAAATATCGTGTCCTCAATCGAACCCAAAATCATCTCGGTAACAGTTTTTACAGTATAAGAAACTTTTGAAATATATATATTTAAATGAATGACAAATATTTTCTTTCTAGCACTAGACTAGGTTATTTCTAAGTAACTCCACTATACGCTAGAGAATGAAGTTTATTTATAACTTTCGTTGTTTATATATTTTATGAAGAATGAGGCGGTCGTCGCGCACAGTCACAGAGGCGTGTGACTATAAATGCGACTGGTTATTGGTTTTATTCTCACTCGAGGAAATAAAATATTTTATATTTGAATTTTTTCGCTCTGTTCGAAGCAAAGCGTGGGCGTTGAGTTTCGCCACTTAACAGGCAATGCTTCAAAAATTCGGCAGAAAAGTGTGATTAGGTCTCCAGGTTCCATCTACCCGAAAAATGGCAATATTTTTAGCTTCACGCTGCAAGCAGTTCATCCTGTACATTGCAGGATAGGCAAAAAGAACCTAAGAACCTAGTGTACTTAGACACTTCGTTCCAATTAAGACATCCTCGTTTCCTTATTTCTACTAAATTCTGGAGGCATTGCGTTCTGAGTGGTGGAGCTCAACACTGCAAATCTAATCAATCACACCGCTATGGGAATTCTTACCTTTAACAATCAGCCATATTCCAAGTAAATAATAGAAGTAAAAAACTTATATTATAAAATACCTAATATTAAATACCCAAAAGTAAAATTAAAAATAATTAACAAATATTACTTCAAAAGTTGTAAACTGTTGTCTTTAAGCCTACTTTGAAATGAGTCTTCCAAAAATTTTAAATCTCAACTCGAGTCCCGAACATAAGCGAGACGCGTCGCGACATTATCGAGAGAGTTCAGCGTTGGAAAATTGTTTTCAAGGATCTCCGATCTGAGACAATGGCTTTTAGGATGGACCTCCAGTGGATGAAATACTAAAGAATACAATTGATATTATTCAAAAATCTTTAATTATATGCGCTTAATATATAAGAATGGTTTTTTTTTTCGTTAATATCTATTATATTATAATATCTATTATACCTGACAATGTCTTGAGTTACGTATATTGGTAGGTGTTTATTATTCAAATGAGTGACAATATTTTTTTTTCATTCAGTCACATTAGGAGAAGGCAGAGCCGCCATCAAAACACTAATCTGCTTAAAATAAACAATAACCTTATTACGTTTACCATTTTTGTTTCTGACATCGAAAGAGATGTCATGACTTATGGGTTTGATTTCCACTCGTGGAAATCAATTATTAAGAACTTTTCTCGCCATGGTAACATGACAAATCGCGGCGCAGTGTCCCGCCACTCAACACGCAATGTCTCGAAAATTAGGGAAGAATAGGGAAACCGAATGTTTAAGCACTAGATAAGGTTGCCTGTACCTACCCTGCTATAACATGCAGGATACTGCAGAAAGCAGTATCCTGCATGTTATATCTTGCTTAAATATGTTGTTTTAATGTCTTATAATTTTCTATAGTAGTAAACAATTTTTTACTACTATAGAAAATTATAAGACATTAAAACAACATATTTAAGCAAGATATACTAGAAACAAGAAAGTTAATACAGTAAGTAAGTAAGTTAGGTAAGTTAAGTAAGTGCAGAACGAAAAGCATTTTCACTTTTCTGGAAGGTCATCTTAACAGCCGAGATGCTCATAGCGAGCAAAATTGAAATTTAAACGGGGAAAAAGTCTTACTCCTTACAACAATGTCCTTTGTAGTTATTACTTTAATCTACAGAATGAATATGATAATGCGGTGATATTTAAATTTTGTAGGATATTAATTTTATCTTGATTTAGTAATAAAAATAAGGCCAGTCCTCTAGCCTCAGCCTACCCTGCTATGTGCGGGATGCAGCGTAGATAAAAATATGGAATATATATATATATTTTTATTTTTTCTGATAAAAAAAATAAAAAAATATTGAGACCATCGTAGCAGTGGGAAAGCGTGGCAATGTACACGCGATGATTGTGGTTTCAATCCTTACTTGGGTTATCGCAATATTTTATTTTACACGCACAGATAAGACAAGCTCAGCGACAATACCTCTAAAATTATAAGGAGAGTGAGAAGCAGAGTGTCCGTAATATTAGGTATATCCACTGGCTCTGCCTACTCCGCTATATGTGAGAAAAAATGTAAAACCGAATGAAAAAATATGCGCATATATATAGAAAAACTTGGACCAAAAAATAAAAATAAACTTTTTCTTCAAATAATATCATAACTTCAGGCTATAGGTTTACTGCAAATAAAAATATCAGCCCGTAGGGACTTCTCATAAGTTTTGAAATGAGTCAGCAAAGACACGCCTACTATCATTTCTAATAGTATTCGAGAGAAAAACCTCGAGCTATTTTTAATACTAAGAGACTCGCCTTTACTTTTTATACCCCGTATATAGCGGAAAAGCCGGAGGGAAGGTTCCCGCTATTCCTCTATTGTGTGCGTGTGCAATAAATAGAGAACGAAACGAACAAGATTTTTCGAAATGTTGTGTGTTGAGTGGAAGAACTTAAAGCCGCGCTTTATTTTATTAGTATAAGCAGAGCGAAGAAATTAAAATATCGAATACTTCATTAATCCGAGTGGCTGTCAAATCCAAAACCGTCGCTTATAGTCATAAGTTGTACCACTACGCAGCTACGGGCTTAATGATTTTATAATTTTAATAATAGAAAATGATTGAAGCGGTCTTTTCGCAGTGCTTTCTTTTCGTTTCATATGTAAATTGAAAAATGGATTGCTTTAACACTAGATTTATTCTGACTACACCAGCAAACTCGGGAAAATCGCGGAAAACTTGACACAAAAAGGAGCTACAAACTATGGAGAAATTTTGTTTTCCATTTTCCTGCTCCAATGAGATAAATAATGTTTTTCCACTCAAATAACGAAAAACCTAGAAAGAACATGGTTCTCCGTACCTACATAAATCGGATCGAAAGAAAAAGCCAAGAAAAAGCTCAGTTCGGAGAGGGCATCCTATGCTGTTGTGCTATAGAGGACGTAAGTTACAAAATCTTTTACTTAAATTTTTATATATTTCTAAGCAACATTTTTCATGTCATGCGATAACTAAATTAAAATATTTTACCTCCATGTAGAATATACGTTTCTTTTACATATACACAAGAAATCTTGGAGATACTTTATCACCCATCACAAAAATACATTAAACGGTTTTTACAAAAACTGTTAAAACAAACAAGTCCAATGTCTCCATTTATAACAATATCAACTTTACTTACTACAAAATTAGTCACTCGTTAAAATTTAAAATATACAATTGTATTTTGTATACAAATTAAATAGCAACTACAACACAATGACGGACAAACAGACCGCAAACATTTATCAGTACTAAAGCGTGGTTTACGAGTTACTTTAAAAGATTGCCTCCCTTTATATTTCGCATTCAATGTCCTCACAGACGATATAACCACGTAGCTGTAAAGTTATCATTCCAGAAAATATATAAAAATATATTTAAATAAACGTAAAAAAGTGAAATCGAAAATATTGACAAGGTGGAATATAAAATACTAAATAATGTTTGTCATATTTCAAATATGATAATTAATTAATAATTTTGATTTTAATTCGAATTTTAAAGTTGTAAGTTGTAAGAAACTTCGTTAAGTGTCAGTAACTAATCTATATTTTATGCAAGTATTACAGTTTGCAAGGCTAGAAGAGCTTCGATTTGCATTTGTGTGAGCGCCTATTAAAGAAGATCCCGATTTTTTCTATTAAAGATCAACAAAAAATCGAAAATAAAAATATATACATTAATTCTTTGTGATTCTCAGTCTCGGTGTTCAAAAAGACAGTTTGTTTCGCGGTTTGGGCCAAGCAAAACATATGCCGCGCTTGACGTTTTTGATTTTACGTTACACCTACACTAGATATATGAACACTCACACAAATGCAAATCCCCGCTTAAGGCCTTGCGGTCTTGTGTATTGGATATTTTATTTCTAAAAGGACTACTTATAGGAAGACTATAAGTTATATTTCATCACGTCATTATATTCGGTATAGTAAACGGTATTTGGTTAGAGTTACCTGATATATGTCTTGTGTCATTTATAACTTAATTATTTACATTTAACCACTTAAAGCTAAAATTAAAAATTTGTGTAATATATCAAGTTATCATAAAAATAATGCCAACTTCAAATAGTACACTACCGTTTCTGTAATTTTATTATAGACCCCATAATCAGAACCTAACCAAATTCTCGTCAAACTACCGTTAAAGTATATTCCTTACAATAAAAACACTATCATCGAAATCGGTCGCCGTGATGTTGAGTTATTTGTTCATTTTTCGCCAACATAATGCTAATTTAAGACTTGTGATTTTCTCATTAATAACATTGTCACAACTGGACGAAATTGCAATGGGATCACATGGGAAAGACCAGCTTACAAATGAAAGAAAGAATCATCGAAATCAGTTTACTCAGACTAAAGTTCTGAGATAACAAACATTAAAAAAAAAACAGTAGAATTGATAATCTTCTCCTTTTACACAAGTCGGATAAAAATTGTATTGAACAATTTCATATTACGCTTCTTTGTTAAAACTTCAACATGTTAGTGGTGCTTTTTAAAGGTAGTGAAAATACTAGCTTAGACCTCAATCCACTAAAACAAAGACAAAGTGAAGATAAATAAACAAGATACCATATAAAGGAATCGGTAAAAATGTGCAAAAGCATCAATACTAAAGCGATTACTTTACACAACTGGAGCGTAAGAGGCTTAACAAATAATAGAGCAGGAAACGTGTATTTTGTATAGGAATGTATATATTTATATTTAATAGAGAACGGCAAAATGTAAATGTATGTTAATATAACTATACAAAAACGATTAAAAAGAAAATCTAAATATATATACATTTATATATTTTTCTGTTTGTGTTACAATATTTTTATGGTTATTATTATGGGTGCAATTCTTACTCGAATGGTTAATTTTTTTTAAACATTTTTGCTTTCTCCTCATACTGAGTAAAGTGCAGCGTTGAGTTCTGTCACTCAACACATACCTTTGAACTGATGACTTATTTCTAGATCTTTTCTTCTCTGGAATGGAAATACGTAAAAATAATAAATATACACAATAAAGAAGCTTCAAATTCTAATTTGCTACAAATCTAATGGCAATATTTAGGTATTACGTTAACAATAATTAGCATCAGCGCCGTCATACCAGTGGTGGGCAATCTTTTCACTACGGGCTATAAAACATTTTGTACTAAACAATATATTTAACAGCTTACAGCTTAAACAGCAGCTTATTTTTATACATAAAATGTTGAACAAAATGTATTCTCCGTATTTATTGAATTTAGAAGAATACGTAATGAATATATATTGTAAATATATTATATATATTCCCCAGAGATATAGTCTTGTCTTGATATATACTTGAAAAATATGATGTAACGCATTTAAAAAAGTTAAGATAGAGGAAGGCCAGTCGTGGCGCAGCGGCACTTAGTGTGACTGTAAAACCGACTGGTTGTGGGTTCGATCCCCACTCGGGGAAATGATATATTTACTTAAATTTATATTTCCATTTCTTCGCTCTGGTGTCGAGGCAA
>DWAO01007261.1:0-10327 GCA_018230605.1 Heliconius congener
ACAGCGATCATACTGTACACTTGACAATTGGTTGATTCCTAGTAAAGAAATGATTATATTTAAATTATTTTGATTTTCTCTCTCTGATAAATAAACCCCGGTACTGAGTTTCGCATCGCGTTTATCAACACGAAATATCTAGAAAATTTAAAGGAGTAACACAAGTTTGCTCTAGTTAAAAAAATACCTGATTTATATATATAAAGCCGATAGTGATTTATATAAGAAAATAACACGTTCAAATGAACTAACGTTTATTTCTTATTACACTCCATAAAACCTTATTTTATGATTGTGCCAATAACTTGTCGAGACGAACGAACATCATAAAAGAAATACAGGAAAATATCGAGTCCAGACGGCATTTTCTCTGGTTTTGTTGAATAAAATCAGAAAAATAGTGCAAAAATATACTTATACAGAAATTTTATGTAACACTAATAGTTACCGGCCACTATACTTGCTTTGACTAAAAAATAGAAAATCTCGTTGTTTTCAGTTTCTGTAGGAATTCCAAGAAATCTTGTTGTACTGCCCCCCTATACTCTTTAACCCCCTAACGTGGCTAGTTTCAAATTTTTAAACCCAATTGTTTTGTCTTTACGTTGATATTCAATAACGGAAGAGTTTTTAATAGTTTTAGTTTTTTAATAGATTCCCCGTTGTGGGCACAATGCAATGACAATTATTAAACTAAGAAACTCATCAATAATTTACCTACATACTTCATAAAAATCTTAGAAAAAGTTTCCCGGTCCTTAGATCAATCGGATGCCTGCGAGAATCGTTGAGACATAAATGTCAAATTAAATTTGAATTTCCGTTACGATAAATTGACTTAATTACTAAACTAGTGTATGTAGTCTACGGTGCGAGTGGTGGTAAAAAATATCTTACCTTACCTTACCTTACCTTAGCTTCACGCTTTATCCCTAGCGGGGTAGTCAGAGAGAACGGAGCGCCAAACGCTACGGTTAAAAATATAATTTCAAAATTAATATTTAACATAAAAATCATGCTCGTTTATGAAAGTAGTCCTTGGATTATATCTATGTATAGTTTTTTTCTTTATACATTGTTAGCTTCATGTGCTATAAACAAAGAGAATTGTATAATATGAGAAAGAGAAAATATTCAAGGCTAGTCGTAGCGCAACGGCACAGGGTTTAGCTGTACACGAAGCCCTCGTGGATACCCACACGGAAAAATGAATTATTTTCATTATCTCGATGCAACAACCACTCCCCATGCAATGTTTCGATCTCTCTACTTACTCCAAATGCGATTATATAATTGAAATTATAACATAATATCATTCAATAAGATTTACAAAACAGTAAATGAATTCGTGAATAAGTGACAGAATCATTGATGTACAGAGGTAAATAATCTTCAGCTAATACCTAAGTAGTACTCATGATCGGTTGCCGATCTATTTGTTGTCCTAACCATCATTAAGATCTAAGGCAGCCAATAGGCTGTATAGTTCTGATAATAGGTGTAACCACAAGGTACTCGAAAGTTAGGCGGTTCTTAGGCAGTTGAATTTTGTCAGACTAAATTATTATTTTAATTGAAACATTGCAAAAATGTATTTTTTAATCGACTTCTGTAAGAAAGGAAGGTATATAATTCCACTGTATTTTTTTATTTTTGTTACCTCACAACTTTTGATTGGGTGAACCGATTTTGATTATTTTCTTTCCTTCCCTTCCTTCCTATGGGGTGTCATTTTATTTTGGTCCATTTTTGACAATGATATCCATCTTGGTCTTAAATTTGCATTAGGTAATGATGAATAATTCAATATCGCTACAACCGATTCCGATGATTCTTTTTTGATTTTAAAGGATATACTTCAAGGATAGTTTAGTGAAAGATTAGTTAAGTTCTAATTATGGGATTCGGTTGAATATGTTTGTTGTTGAACAAGGTGATTTTTTTAGTAAAAAATATAATTATACTGTAATAGTTACAAGGATAAACATTGTTAAAATGGGTGTCAGAAGTGAGATTTCTCGTAGTCAAAAAAGAAGATGTTCTTTTTTCAACCGAGTTCTAAAGAAGGTTAACAATTTGCCCGAATATTTTTTACGCACAATTTTACCTAATTAAGTTTGAAGATTTTCATAGAACTACCACTAACTTGAGAAGAATCCTTTTGAGGCTACCCATCACTTGAAATTGTAAAATAAATAAATTTTTAACAAAAAAGAACCAACTTCAAACAACGAAAATAATTTTAAATAAATAATACATTGTTTTATTTTGCTCAACAACTACAACAATCTTACTACAAAGTCAAATTACTAACGTGTTTGTTTTACTTGGCTTTAAGCTCATAGTGTGTGATATTAATGGTTTAATATTTTTTAATAGTAATTGATTACATAAATTTAATTATTAGGTTTTATAATAATAAAACATCAGAATGTGATAACATTTATCAAATTCAGTTTAATTCTACTATGCGTGTAAAAGAGAGCATTCATTTAATTATCACCAAAGCTTTATATGATTTTGGCATCCGTGTCCCGAACACTGTAAAAAAAAATACTGTTTAGATTTTTATGTCAATGTTTTACTAATATTGTTCTATTGCGTGATCTCGATAAAAAACGGAAGAAATGGGGAACGAAGTGTCTTAACACCAGGTTCCCTCCTCCTACCCTGCTGTATGCCTGATACAGCGTGAAGCTGACGTGACCCTGATCAAAATACTACAGTCTACAACACGCTTTTTCTCAAAAACATCAATTGACTTTTAAATTACCAGATACATATCATACGTAGACTAATAAATAGTGTTTTATTCATTAATTTCTTACAGTCACAGCTTTACCACTTGCCAGATAGTCAGATATAACTCAATATTACATTCTGGTCTCCAATATAATTTCCTTCCGAATTTGAGCACGATGAGTTCGGTGTGGAACTCAACGCCGCGCGTTTTCTTGTTAGAGCGGTGAATTGGAAATAACTCATTTACTCGAAGGAGAATTGAACCTACAATTATCGCGCTTACATTGTTTTCGAAAATTTTGACTTACCTCCGCATTACATCCAAGCCCTGTGCACTAGAATAATAAATATACCTTTCATTATTAGCTTATTACAGTGTTTGTTGCTTCACGCTGTTCCCCCTTGTGTTACGACACTCCGTTCCCATTTAAAAACATATTAGTTTTGCACTTTCTGCCAAATTCTCGTCATTGTGTTTTGAGTGGCGTAACACGCAGCGCTTTGCCTCGTTACCAGAGGAAAAGAGAGGAATTGAGAGTTAAGTAGGCGTTTGAATTATGTTCTAAAACCTGTACTGACTCCGATATTCAACAACAAATGAAAATTGATATGGTACACAAAAGAAACATGTTTTTAACTTACATTCGATATACAATGTTGTCCTTTACACTGAAAAAAAGAAAGAAAATAAGTTATTTTGCTGAACTTACTTAATATTTTCCTGAACAGATATTACGATGGGTATTCGACATGTAAAGATTTCAAGCCCTCGAATAAAGACTTATTTATAGGCTTGCGGAACGTCTTAGAAAGTGAAAGTTATTGTTTATTGATGAAGCTCAATAAACTCGTAACTGAACTGTGTCTGTACTGAAGCAAGGTATATGAGAAGAGATGGAAGGTATATTTTTGGGGACATTTAACAACGTAATGGAAACCCAATATAATGATTTTTAAATTTTTTGTTTGTTTGTACTTGCCTTTGTTCACACTAAATTTAGAAACGGCTTAAATAATCTAAATGTAATTTCACTATTGTATTTCGGGAAACTTCCCCAATATTTAGCGTTTTTTTTTAATTTACTGTTTATTTTATTTCAATCGGCTTAATTATCCACATTTTTAAGACTTTAAATGTCAAAACCCATAAGTTCTCCTGACGTTGATCGAACCAGTACGTACCACACACACGTCACTATCATTTATTTAGTCATTCAGAAATGAGATACAATTTTTTGAACGTTTGCAATAGCTATTAAATATATAAAAAAATTTAACATAAACAAACTAAATCAAAATAAAAAAAAACTCACTCCTGATTTGCACATTAGCCCACTGCACTAAAATTGCAATAAAAAAGATAAAATATTGAAGATTGGGTTATTAAGAGATATTGGTTCAGGCTGAAGTTTTTAAAATGAAAATTGCAAGCGAATGGTATGGAAAAAGTAAATAAAAGAAAATAATAATAAATAGATTTTAGATGAACTGTTAAACTTTATATTGTATAAACATCGCGAAAATCAAAGATCTTATTATTAGATTTGTTAAACTTTACGCTTAATCCCGCATATAGCATTGTAGGCAGAGGGAACCTGGAAATTCTGAAGTGGCTGAACACAACGCCGTACTTTGCCTTGTTCCAGAATGAGGAATTTCTTTTTTTTTAGCTTCACTCTGTATCCTGCATGTAGAAGGGCAGGCCGGGGGCGGACCCCGGTGTTAAGACACTACGTACTTCACTTTTCACCGAACTCCAAGGCATTGTAGGTTGATTGACGGAAATCTACACAGCGCTTTGCCTCGACACCATACCGAAGAAATGAAAATATTAAATATTTCATTTCCTGAAGTGGGAATCGAACCCCCGCGTCCGGCTTACAGATGACTGGCGTCTAGACTATAGATTTATAAGATATCATTAAATATTTAAGTATTCATACCACTGACGTGCAATTGTCACCAAAACACTGAATCAACATAAAAATATAGTTAAATTAGATAATGCTATGTAACTTGTCGCGGAGTACAATGTATGCCGATACAAAGGGAACCAGTTTTTTAATTCTTACCGTTACGGAGCAGGAATCTTCGAAACACTAATGGAAAAAGACATTTTAATTAGCGACAGTAAATAATAATAATAATAATCTATACATACTTATTTAGAAAAATGTTAAAAATAATATATATTCAATAATATATTCAAGCTGTCGCGACGCGCCCCTACGTTTAAGCGACTGGAAACGAAAGGGTTATAGGCTGGATGCCCGCTGAGAGGAATGGAATATTTATATTTAAATTCTCCCCGCTCTGGTAACGAGGTATCGAGCGGCGTTGAGTTTTGCCAATCAACGCTCCAATGCCTCTAAAATTCGGGGGAATGTGGGGAACAGAACTGTTTTTAAGGAAACAGTGTCTTTACAAGGTTGCCAGGATCCCTCTATCTATTCTGCTATAACGTGCAGCTAACAAAGAAACTCTTTAAATATGACTTTTCCGATACTGCGCTACTAACAAATATCACACAGAAGAAACTACTGGACCTACTTAATATATAATAATTTTGTCGTCCAAAAATCTCGATATTTGCTAAATAAATATTATTGCTTATTATAACAAAATATTTCTAACCAGACTGGAGCAATGAAAGAAAAGGCGGTAGACATTCTATTGTTTTTATGCATATTTTTATTATTAGGACATGATTTCTATTTACTTACATTAGCCAAACATCCAAATTTGCCAGTTATCTGTAAATTGTAAAGTATTGAATTAAATTGACCATTTAATTCTAGTTTCACTACGTATTCCGCAAGCAGTGAGTTAGGGCGGCGGGAACCTCGTGCGAAGACACTCTGTTCCCTTTGTCCAACTTTCAAGACATTATGTGTAACGTTCCCAGAGCGAGTAAATTCAAGTAATTTATTCCCTTGAATGGGAGTCAAACCCACAACATCACATTTACAGTTATGTGACGACACTAAGTGGGCAACGGAAGTGTCTTAATGGAAACGGAGTGTCTTGCAACTAGGTTTTCACTAGGGCTTCCCCTGCCTACCCTGCTAGCTAAACTAGCTATTCAGCTAGCTTTTGTTTTTAAGTTCCATTTAAGAGAAATCTTTTTTTTCAACAATTAGATCAACACAGTTAGACTGTATTGATCTAAATGTTGAGACGGAATGTTATTAAAGTAATCATGCCTTGATATTTTTAAAAGCTTTATTCCACATGGAACATGAGTAAAATAAAAAGAAAATATAAAATAATAAAAAGAAAAATATTTAGAAAAAGTTAAGAAATGAACTAACGGTAATAGAAACGCGCCTCTTGAACACCGCACCGTCCAAGTTTTCAAGCTTTTTAAGATGTATAATCACATAATCATACTCAATATTTCAAGAAGGATCGGAACACGCTGTTATTGAATGCAGACTGGCACTAAGTCATAAGTAAATTAAGTACTTACATTCTATCCAAGGTTTTCTATCCAAGTTCAAAATAGCCCCGCCGAGGTTGCTCAAACAAACTTTATTTTTTATTTACTAATGCTTTTAAAACTAACATGTTTCGTAAAATTTAATTTGGACGAATGCTTACCCCCGAAGTGCAGTTGTTTCCAGAGCACTAAAAGGTTCATAATGTAGTTAATAGGTTTTTTTACATTTCTCAGAGTTGGGCAGACTGAGGGAACTTTTTTTTTGAAGACAGCATGTTTTGTGGCGTAACTCAACGCTGCGCTTTGTTTTTTAATCAGAGCAAGGAAATGAAAATGTTTAATTCCCTTGAGTGGGGATCGAACCCACAACTGTCGCGTTTAATTGGACGCTTTGCCACTACGGCACGAATTACAGTCTTATTATGTACGTATACAATATACACAGTATGAATTGTCTTGTAATATGGAAACATGAAACCGCCGCACATCTTATATCTTACTAGAGATGGTATTTTTTTTTATCGAGATTATATTTATATAAACGTATGTATGATGAAGTCTTTCTATACAAGTTTGTTACACGCCTGCACGTAACGCACACGTAATCATGATGTTTTTTATTATTTTGAGATATGTTCTACTACTTCGATATTTTTGTAGCCTATAGCCTAATTAATATTTACATTATATATATATATATATATATATATATATATATATATATTTTAGGAAGATGTCAATTCTTTGGATGGCTAAATTTTATATTTATGTTTAATATCTCAATAAGCCACATACACTGAGAAAATAAACTTTAACGTTAAGTTAACAAATTTACGGGCGGCCACTACTTTTATATTTATTTAGGATATTTATTTAGGTTATATTTATTTTGGACTTACCCTAGCCTCACAGCGACATCTTACATACTGAAAAAAATATATACTTTAACCAATAAGTAAATTTCCTGCATTTTCCACGCATTGCATATACAAGCGAATATTGGATATTCACATAGGAACGCTGCTTGTTTCTTAGGGGAACTCTATCACAGCAGTTATCTCAATTCAACACAAACGAAGTTTTTTTAACAGTAGTTACCCTGTACCTAAAAACAAACAACGGGATATAAACCTACAACCATCACATTAGGTCAGCCATCTCATAACTGCGCCATTACTATGTCAATTTAATTTAGTTACATTTCAAAACTAAGTTTTGGAGACAAAATTGCGATGACTCCAAAAGAGTTTCTAATTGAAGTTTAATTACTCGACGGGTAATCTTTAAAAAGACGGTCCAACTCTAACTCCCTTTGATCCACAAAGACAAAGACATAAAAGTTTTACTTTTAAACGGGATTCAAATTGCTCAATTATTTTATTTATAGGCATAATAAGATGTACTAGGCTAGCATGAATCAGGAGATATTGAGATTCGACTTTTGTAGACTTTTCGGATTGGATTGTTTTTGGATTTGTATCAAACGAAGCAAGGTCGTAGATACAGATTCTTGTTTTCAGAAGTAGGTAAAATTTAATTTTATTATTCATAGAAATTAAAATATGTTTTATAAATAAAAACAACCTAATATAAAACTTTTCTTAAATACGACAGGCGACCGACATCTTCAGACAAAAGTTTCAGTTTTGAGATCATACATGTACTATGTATACTACATATGTACACTACATGTGTCCCCCTGTAGTTTCCCATTTTATTTTCAGTTCCCAATGAACAATGGTAACTGAGAAAATATAAATTGTTTTCAAGATTTTTTTCGTATAATTCAGTAAACATTTTTAAAGTCACTGACATAACACTACTTGTGTCATCTATTCAAAAAATGGAACATAAAGTAAGTAAACATAAAAAATACAATTGTAAGCATTGTATTGTATCAGTGAATAGGTATATTAATATAATTTCCGATATACGAGTATGTTCACTGAAGCAGTCTGTTAGTAACATACAACAAGTATAATGAATGTCCAAATATGCTTTACGTGGAAATCACTAATTGGCCAATTATCATATAATAAAACTATATTTTATGTTTTTTATTATATTACACGTCGCCGCAGTGAGATTGTACTTTTCAGTATAATGTTAGACGGTTGTTAGTTTAATCGTAATTTTATAAGATATTTCTTTACAATACCTTTACATAAAAACATTGCGTGATGGTGGAAACCAGTGTGGTGGTATGTCTTGTCATAGCAGTTTTCAGTATCGACTATCATGAAGAGTTCAGCTTTATTTCACAGATTCGATACTGAGTTATAAATTCTGAGACTGTAAGAGATATACATTCTCTGTTTCAAGTGTCGTTTAACGCTGCATTCCGCTCGTTTCCGCGGGAAGGCAGAGGAAAGTTAATGTTAAGACGTTGTTCTTGTTCCGCTTTCAGCCCTTTGGTACTGCATGTTAATTTTAATTTCCTTTACGTAGGAAAAAAAAAATACATTTTAATTATTACATGCTATTGGATTGGATACATTATAGTATAATAATACGATAAATTAAATACTAATCAAGACAAATAGATATCCGGAACATCACTAAAACGTAAAGAAAGCTAAGAATGTAGCTTCAAAAGATTCCGTCTGCACTCTCCTCCAATATTTCATATTTTTGACGTGATAAAGTTTGACATGATCTTTTTCACGTTCCGCCTGAACTGTGCGTGCAAGCGAGAGCGGCTAGTGACGGATCTATCCGTTCATTGTTACATGTAAATAAATAGCACAGCGTTACTTGTAATTCATATGTTTAGTTTAAGTAAACACATATTTGACTTAACGAGTGCGAATTAATATTAATATAATTTTCAATTAACTTTGTATTATACAAAATAATGATAATTCAAACTAATTCAATTCATAAAAGTATGTAACTTTCCATCAATATTTCTTTATGACGCTATCATGAAAAATTTTCGCCCGTAAGCCGACTACAGACAAGATTTATTTTAGGTTCACGATGTATCCTACATTTAGAAGGGTAGACTAAGGGAACATTTATTACCTAACCTATTTCATGTATATATTAAAACTACCCACTACAGACGCGTTGACAATATATTTGTTTCACTTCTCCAAATTTATTAGCTATGAATGTATTTCTTTGGTAGTCTGTTAGAAACTAGTGTTAACACACCGCACACGCGCACTGTCCACTTTTCCAGTTCATTTATTAAATAAAACTTAAAGTCACATTTTGTTTTTTATCAGAGCGCGGAAAAAAAAGTTTCTTTTCTTTTTTCAGACTGAAGAGTATTTGATATACTAGTAACGAATACTCAGTAATTTTGTTCAGGTAATCTACCAGTATATACGATACGATACGGTATATACGAAATAAATCGATTTAGCTTAGAAACTTCATAATGAAAGTTTCTCAAAAAGTTCATCATCGACTTAGATGTGTTCAGAACTCTAACGGACGGGGGTGGTCATTATATCACAAAAGGGATCACACAGGGAGGGTGGCTATTTACAAATGCACTGAAGGCACTATTATATTGAGTCTGCTCTGTTTAAGATTATATTTGAAAATAAAATATTTAAGTATACCAATTTACCTTTATTTATTTAATTTGCAGCGTAGGAGCTATGTCTATAGCTAAATGCATTTAACTCGTGTATTATGTAATTTAATAAGAAGCATGGTAAAGTTTGATTGGAAACGACCTAATTGTGGGTTCGATCCCCACTCAGGGGAACGTACATATTTAATAATGTATAATTTTCATTTCCTTCCTTTGTTGTTTGTGCCCCTGCGTCATGACTAGCCTGGAAATTTTATGTAAATTATATATTACATAAAGTTTTATTTAATATTTCTGATCTTTCTACATGCCATTTTTTTGTCTTTGAAAGACATAATTAAGGCCAGTGTGACTGTTCGATTGCCACTTGAGAAAATTAAATATTTAATATTTTCATTTCTTCGCTCTGGTGGTCACTTAATACGCAAAGCGTCCTGAATTCTTCAGAAAGTGGAAAACGGAAGTGTCTTAACACTAGGTTCCCAGGCTCCCTATGTCTACCCTGCTTTGTGCTGGATACAGCGTGAAGATGAAAAATAAATTAAAATTAAATTAGCTTCACGCTGTATCCCGCACATAGCAGGGTAGGCAGAGGGAAC
>DWAO01007262.1:0-10327 GCA_018230605.1 Heliconius congener
ATATATATATATTTTTTATATATATATATATATATATATATATATATTATGAAATTTACCATTCGTGCTTGAAAGTTTCAATAGATTGTCATACTTAGTTATCTTTTCCAATTCCAGCATTATCGTTTTTTGAAATCGGTTGTAAAACAGAGTTGTGTATCCATTACAGTTTGTATTGTAACATAATCAATAAGATAAATAAGATTGTGGCCAGTCGTGGCGCAGGGGCACAAAGTGTGACTGTGTAAAACCGACTGGTTGTGGGTTCGATCCCCGCTCTAGGAGATGAAATATTTACTTAAATCTATGAAATGGAAATTTAATTAATTTATTTAAATAAATGGTTCTACGCTGTGGTGTTGAGGCTAAGCCCGGCATTAAGTTCTGCCACTCAACACGCAATGCCTCCAGAAGAGAGTAGAGAACGGAGTGTTCTCTCTGCCTACCCTGCTGTGTGCAGGATACAGCGTGAAGCTGATTTATAAATAAGATATTTTTCGTATATAACAATTTTCCATATAATAAAAAAAAATTATATTAGGTTGACCTACAAAATAACTCTTGCATATTCAGGAAAAGGGAACCGATTTTAAAACCAAATAGATGTTATGTGTGTATTATCAAACTAAAGGAATACATTTTTTGACCTTTGTGTAACAGAATAAGCAAAGATAGTCTTGTGCCAAAAATATCCTTTTTCGTAAATACGACATGTTGCGTATTGAGAGTCGGAACTCTACGCCGCAGTTTGTCTACGACAGCTAAAAAAGGAAACATTTCATACATACACTTCCTTTTATTCTTAATTATAGTATACATTCGTCCATAATAAGATTATCGTATAAAATTACGTTATTCAAAAACAAACACTGAAAATTTAAATAAAAAACTTATAGAACTATTTTACTCAACAATTGACCAATTAACTTTAACCAAACTATTACTTATAACAATCCGTTTAGAACTCGAGTTATAGCTTAATCTCTTGAAAGTATGCGCCTCCATTTGAACCCCCGGATCATGATTAAATGAACTAATATGTCTTCCGGCGGAAACCGGGTCACATTGCGATAGAAAATAGAATAAGCCATATAAAATGGTTCCTTAGTATGTGTACATTGTAAGATACTCGTTGATATGGTTTTTTAACTTCACGCTTTATCCCGCTTGGAGCAAAGTAGGAAGAGAGACTCCAATGTTAAGACACTCCGTTCTTTTGTCTCAGTGGGTGGAATATCCATGTCGCCTCTCCCAAAGTTTTTCTCAATTCCCAATTTTGTGGTGATACTCAACGCTGTGCTTTGTATTGTTACCAGAATGAAGACATTTAATCCCACAATTGAGAATCCAACCTCAGAACATCGAATTTAATGGGAGACACGACCGCCTCAATAGTATCATGTAAAACATTTCCTTGCTTTAATTTTCTAAGTTTCAAAGGTAATTTTTTTTCAACATACACGCATATGTAAAATCATTCAATTATACAAAATTATTATCAGTGGGTCATCACGTTATTTAAGTTTCTAGAATTTTCAGAAAATCTTTAGTTTAGGAGAGAGATTTGGCTCAGAAGCACATAATGTGACACGACAGGTTGTGGGTTCGATTCTCACTCGAGGAAATAAAATATTTAATATTTTAACTTCTTCGCTTTGGCACCGAGGCATAGCGCGGCTTTGAGCTCCACCACTCAATACTCAATGATTCCAGAATTCGGCGAAAAATGGGAAACGCAGTGTGTTACAACTAGACCTCTATCTGCCCTACTGCGTGCGGAATACAACGTGACGCTATATAAAAATTTGAGCTCGTGCCAATTACGTAAAACATACGAAAAATCCATTAAAAAATACCAATCCAATTTAATGAACAACACTGAATTTTTATATACACATTTCATCCAATTTAGCTTTAAATAATAAATACAGGAAGGAGCACACAGCACTTTAACTCGTCACTTTAGTTCATTATTTTGTCCGGAACCCGATAGCGTCGGGCTTAAGCACCTCAATACTGGAGATAAAGGGCTCCATTATTTTTCTCATTAGTTCGGATGGATCGACCCCTTCGCATCGGCATCGCCACCTGATGGCAGCGATTTTGATAATTGTCTTGTTTATTCTATTATATTATTAAGGATGAGCGTTGTGTGTATAAGAATTAAGATAGATATTTATTTTTTGTATCACGCTAACCTACAGCAGGGAAGCTAGTGTTAAGACACTCCGTTTTCCAGTTTCCAACGAATTCTGAAGGTATTGCGTCTTGAGTCGCGTTAGTTGGCCTCAGAAAGTGAAGCTTTAAGATTTTTTTATTATTTATATCCTTTTTTTGCAACTCCAAAACTTCTTCCGCATAGCAGATGGAATTCCTTTTTAAGAAATCCGTCCAATTCGAGACAATGCGTGTTGAGTGGGAACCATCACATAACGTATACAATAGTAATAAGAAATTATTTAACCTGATTAATTGCGTATATTTAGTATTATACATTTTTAGTCACGGGTACTAGACTCTACGTGACCACGGACTACTGCAAAATGTTCGAAACGTCTGGTTTTCAAAAATGTATAATATTAAATATACGCGAATATAAATCCCGTTAAATAAATTCATATAAAATGTATACAATATTAATATATAATTTCCACAAAGTGGTTATTCTATATCAAGTCTTTCATTGCTCAATATTTGCATTTTCTATTGTTTACTTCAACAAATAATAATATATTATAAAGATTTTGATTAAATTCAACATCATTGTTCTATTCTTTCATAACCAATGCAGATTGATCACTTGAACAACACAAACAATACTCAAGTGTAATTAAAAAGATCTAAAAGTCGGTCAAGTACGAGCCGGTCTCGCCTACCGCAGGTTCCATAGAGTTTGCGGCCGTTAGGAAAGATTGCGGGTGATAAAGAAATGACTTACAAATATAAGTTTGTAACAAAGTGGTCTCGTAAGTGTTCCGTTTTTCTTTTTAGATACGAAACGGAGAGAGAAAATGCAGTATCGATAATGCTAAAGAACTATCAAGTGAATGAAACCCGCCGGAGGGCATGGATGACGAGATTGGTAACAATGGACGAGGTGAAAAATGTATCCAGAGACTATAGCGTTAGATCCATTCTCTCTGGTAACACTGCTAGATATAAAGTATGAATCTAAAAAATATAAATATATTATGTAAATTATAATTATTTATATTATGTAGATTGGAAATTTAATAAGCAAAGAGATATAACGTTGAGGACTTCTCGTTGAATTGATGATTAAACAGTAAAATATAAGGTAAAGCTATACCTTAATGAACACCATTGTGTGACAATATACACCTAAATAATATATAATAAATTTTCATATAAATAATATTATAACTCACAGACATAATGATTATTCATTAAAACGTTCCAAATTAACAACAGACACGGCCGATTGAATTGTAAAACATTTTCCCGAAGAGCGTTGATTACTGCTAACGATGCGTTTCATTATTCACTTCGCTTATCGGAATTGTTTTTTAAAGTTTATATGCAAATTCGGACAGTATCGTCCGGGGTTACTTTATTAATATTGCTCTTTTTTGTTTTACGGCGTCCTGTCCGTGCCGTTATTTATGCTGTGAACGTATGTATTTAATTTCCAAGCAGTAATTAATATTTGTGTTTTTGATTTTTATGGTTTTTTTTTGTAGATTTAATATCTGTAGATTTGTGATGTTGTGATAGTTTATTTATATTTTTTTATTAGTTTTAAATAATAAAATATTAAAAATTTATCATACATTTGGGCTCATAAATGTTTGGATACTATAATATCATGTATATACTTGGTTTTAACTAAAAGCGATGTGAAGTGATTTTAAATAAAAATAATTTACACAGTACAAGTACTTGATATATAACGTAAGCTTTTAATTGTAGCAGTTAAATATGAAACAGAATTTAACTTAATGTACAGTACACAGAGAGGTATATAAAAAAACTCTTACGTATGATAAATAAAATATTAGGGGAAGGTTGCGATCAATGGACCGACGCATTCTTTGGACCAATATCTGTGTTTTTTATTTTTTTGTAGATTTAATATTTTGAAAATTAAGCACTTTAGGACATGTCGAGTAGGTCCATAGGCATCAATTTTGACTCCCGCCGTGATTCTGAAACCTCAATATCGTCAAGTGTCGCGAATCGTCGTTCATGGATGTGTTTGTGAGTACGGCGATGTATAAAAACCGGACAATGTAAAATTTGTAAGTATTGTAATATTTTTGATTTCTCAATGTTCATATTTTATTTTATTAGGATATGTTTTAAGTTGTTGTTTAGCTATTTTAGTAATTTGTTGAAAATTTTGCCTATATAGTTTATTTTTTTTATTATTTTTTTTTATTTTTAATAGATTATTTAGTTTCCATCATTTGCCTACCATACCATAAATGAACTGGTTCAATGAAGGAAACTTTTATTATACTGACTTAATAACTACTTTCTTCTAATTCTTTCCAGAATTACGCCAGAAAGTAAAAAAGCAAATTAATATGAATTTAAGTCTCTATAATATTGTAGATGAAACTGAAAACTGGTTGCGCCAGAACTCTGGCCGGATCGTAACTACATTCCAGGTATTGAGTGGTCCATTCAAAGAAACCGTGGTCCGAAGCAGGCAATGTTTGTATCTCTAAAAACAGTTTTATCATGATATTGCCAAAACTACTTAACTTTATATTGAAATAAATATAATACGCATTCAATTCTATACGCATTTATTATTGAAGAAAAGATTCAAAATATATCAGTAATTTTATTCAATTGATTCTAATAAATTTACTATGACACCTTAAAGTTATGTAGTCCAATCATAGCAACCTTCCTTTACCTAAATAGAAAATTGAAAAACCTTAACAAATATAATTATAATTCAAGTAGGACCAAGCTCAATATGCAGAACCATCGTTAATTTTGTTTGTTTTCAATGCAAAAAATTGCATTTACAGAACGAACTATGAATATAAATCAAAGTTATTACATCGTCCCAATTAAGGAGAGCAATTATTTCATTTGTTTTGCTATTGCAATTAGCAATGCATGAATCTCTACGCTTCAATGATAAAAACAGTATGACCTTAAAAAAATAAAATAGGCTTTATACAGAAATAATACAGTTCAATTTGAAATAGCATCTTATGATCCACCATTTTATCAGGTTAGAAAGAGAAATTAAGCATCAAATTGATTTGATTCTGTAAATCAACAGAAGTAAGGGACGAATTAAACGAACCCTGAACGAAAATGAAACAGAATTGTGTAAATGTTTTAATTTAACTAATAAACACTTTCAATGTTAATTATTAACAGTTAGTTAACTCTTTTCGAAGGCCAAGTGGGAGGGGCCAGTAAGAAGATTGAGCTTTTTGCTTGAAACCTAAAAAAGTAAACGAAAAATATTTTTGAGTTTTGCTAAAACGGCAAAATACTATCTGAAGTTCTCGATCGATTATCTAGACAGCAATCCGGAGGACCACATTTATATTTGTGATATAAACTGTCCAAGTGATATAACCAATTAAAATCAACGACAAAGGTTTTATGTATGTGTTTTTAATATTGTATGCACAAGATTCAATTGTAAATAAAAAGGATGCTAGGATCAAGGAGGAAGGATAAATAATCGATTAAGCAACTTGTCGTCTAGTAGTAATACCAATAACTCATTTATTATAGGACATTTCTGTATAATCCTACTTGGGCTACACTTGAATGCACACAAATTTTTTATTTGTAACCTTCACCCATTATGATGGTCTAGTTCTACGATTATCCCGTTGATATCGGTAATTTGCAGAAAATAAAACAATATTAAAATATTAGTGAAAATACATACAATATAACTAGTATTTAGTACTTATAATGTCTAAATAGACATTATAAATATAAAAAAAAAAAAGGAAAATTCCTAAGTATCATTGTTTTCCTAGAACGAAAAAGAACAAGTCATTTGAGGGTAAGAGAAGAAGAAGAAAGAAGAAAAGAAGGGGAAAGAAGAAGTAGTAATTTGAGGGTAAAGTCCAGTTTATTCCAATAAGCGTTTAAATAATATTTTTAAAAAGATGCCTTAGTTTTTTGATGTTGTGATCCATGATGAATTCTAAGGTAGAAATAGATTAGATGGCATTTTTTAGGGTTCCGTACCGTTTAAGAAAAAAGGACACCATTATAAGATCACTTTGTTCTCCGTCCGTCTGTCTGTCTGTTAAGATTCTTTATCTAAGGAACGCATTTTTTTTAAAACGTATTTTACAAGAAAAAGCTAGAGTCCTCTAATTTTTGGTACGGATCTCTCGGTGGGTTATAGGTATACTCGTCATCACTAAATTATTACTACATTATTATGTTCAAATATTAAAATTAATAATCTTATCTCTTTAGGATGTAAAACCGAAAAAGAGTAAGCAAAAACTTTTTGAAAATAAATAATAATATTCAGTAAAGTTACTAATAACTGGATATGTTTATCTTTTTAAAATAAATTTAATTTAGAGACCATAAATTTAAATATCAAAAAAATCTTAATTAGCTTCATGGTGTATCCCGCACACATCAGGGTAAGCAGAGGGTTAAGACACTACGTTTCCCACTTTCTGCCGAATTTTGCGTGTTGAATAGCAGAACACAACGCCGCGGAAAAAAAAATGTTAGTCATATAAATACAGTAAGTCACTGTAAACCAAAGAATTTACATATTCATTTGATGTATTTCCTAATATATCATTGTCACCCCTCTAAGCTGTATAGTAGTTTCGTATGATGCGGCCACGGCTCATGCATTCTGATGATATTCATTAATATGTTACCGCTGACGAATTGACGATCTGCCCGATGACGAATACTACAGTATTCGTCGGTTTCAGATGTTTGGGAATGCTTGTGTATGGGTAATAAATACGTAACAGTATACATATGTTAGTATATATTGTTATTTGCTAAAGTCGGATTCTAAAAGGAAAACGCAGTATTAAGACACCCTGTTCCCCACGCACTTTACAATTTCCGAGAGGTTTCGTGTTCAGTGACGTGAAGTTACCATGGCGAAAAACTTCTAATAATTCATTCTGCGAGTGAGAATCGAATTCACAACAATAGCTGTGACGTGTGCCATGAGTTTGATTCCAACTATATAATTTATGTAATATATTCGATTTCATCTTCTCGAGTGGGGATCGAACCCACAACCAGTCGGTTTTACAATCACAATCTGTGCCCCTGCGCCACGACTGGCCTCTAAATCTAAATGTACAATATGTTTAATAATTTTCATAAAGCTTTACTTAAATTAATATAAAATAAAAAAAAGTATTTCGATTTACAATTCCGTCAACGGTGTCCAAGTAATTAATTTATTTCACAGTACAACGTCATTTTGCGGTGTGTGAAGTTTTATTTTGTCAACGAAAGCTTATGGCTGGGGAACAATTTGAAACTGTTGATTTTTGGTAAAAATTTTCAACGCCCGCCCAAAATATAATGCACAAGCTGGACCTGATTTATGACTTTATAAATAATGTTGATTAAATTTTAATTTAATTAAGACTTGTATACTGTGTGGAAAGGGTTTTTTTTATTTTTCATATAAATTAAAACGTGTTTGCACTTTAATTCACTGAGATATTTCAATATTCGTAATAGTAAGGTGAAATATATTTCTTCTTTGTTTATATAGAATGATTGATTCAAAATCAATAAAACTTATTGAAAAGTTGACTATAAGTGTCGATGATAAATAGAACTATATTTATATAATTATCGTCCGATTGGATAATAATCTAATATTCTATATTATTATAATAGATCAAACGGATGAAACGTATCTGAAGAAATTTAAATCAAATGATCAATCATCGTGACTCATATGTGAAGCATACTATTATTTTAATATACTTCTTTCTAAGCACATTAAATAAAATAAAAATTAGGCCTATAGAACCAAATTATCATATTGTAGTAATCGAACAAACGCTACATGTAGCTATTTTTTAGGCAACTTAGGAATCTAGTGCTAAGACACTCCTTTCCCATTATGAAATTTCCGTTCCCGACATTCTGCCAAATTCTGGAGGCATGCTGAGTAGCGGAATTGTGGTAACGAGGCAACACTGCGTTTATCCCCGTTACTGAGATAACTGAAAATATAACATATTTCATTTCCTCGAATGGGAAACGAATCTGTCACGTCTGTCACACGATTGAGCTCCTTCACCATACCTGACCTCATAAAGGCACATTTATGTAGGTACATAAAAATGCCAAAAACTAAAGTTAAATGATTAATTTACAATCGTCCCACAAAACAGCAAAAAAGACAAAATTTAGTAAATGGCGTGCAAACTAGCCAAGTATGGGCGTTGATAAGTGCATCGAATAAGCACAGCGGGGTATTCTGAAACGGTTGTAATAACAATATCTACTGGCCAACAGCGGGCCATAAAAACAAATTGTCCACTGCGGTTTTCGCCTGGAATTAAATTTTGTACACAGACTAATGCTAAACCTGCCCATCAATTTGGGTATACTGCACAAGTCCCATGGAAAAATCTCAAATGTTTTTAGGCTGTAACAGTGAAGTGAGGAAAGGGGTAATACGGCGGCCACAATAATAACACGTAAACTCGACTGTTCTGAAAAGTATCATTTTGGTAATGTGAAAATCAGTGTCCGGTATCGATGGTCGATTATCCTCAGCATTGGTTTTTACTTCCTTTTAATTGAGTATTACAGCACTATTTTAAATTTCTCTATTGAAAATTGTTGATTTAAAAAATTTAAAACATACTTAGGGGTCTATCGGCCGCCTTCCAGTTCACCAGATGTGCTCTACCAGAAACAGAACTCTATAGTTTCACTTTTAGCGATTGTGGAGTTTCGTGTTCAACATTCGGACTGCATCATCAGATTAGCTCGATGGCGATTGCCAACATGCATGGAAATTAAAATAAAATTAAATGAGTAAAATAAAGCTTCTTAAATTTTACTACATCAAAACCTTTTAAAAGATTATTAAAATATTTTATCTCCTTTTATTTATCGATTTCAAATCTTGTAAATATTAGTTTAAGCTCACACTTTCTGCCGAACTCTGTAGGTATAGCGTATTGAGTGGTGGAACTTAACGCTGCACTTTACCTCGTTGCCAGAGCGAAGAAATGAAAATATTAAATATTTTTGAACCCACAACCAGTCATGTCCAGTTACATACTTCTGGCTCTGCGCCACGATTGGCCTTAAACTCACACTTTTTAAGCTTAGTAAAATTGACATAAACATTTGAGTTTTAATTTTATATTAATTAATGCGTCTGAAGATCTTTTTAGTTTACTGGAGCACGTTTAATCATAGCTTAGCCTTATTTTTCACTAAAAAATTCTCAAACGTTCTATCATAACATAGGTACTATGTACTCGTTTGGGTGTAATTCGTAACATAATTTTTTCTACATTTTTTTAGCTTCACGCTAGTGTCATGAAGGCAAGGCTGACGAAGTGTACCGTATAAAAGACTGAATAAACATAAAACTTTAGGTTAGATAAAAAAATTAAATAATAAATAATTCATTTCCCCAAATGGAAATCGAACCTATAACTTTTATTATAACTTAATAACATTAAATTACGACTATATATTTAATTGTATGGTCCCAAAGTGCGGAAAAATCAAGGTACTCAGTTTTCAATCAAAAGATACGAGCATTTATGCATTGATTTTGCTGCTTTTCGTATGAATTTCGTCGTAGAATCAAAACCTATAAGATAGTTATAAAGTTTGGCTAGAAAGTGAAAAGTTACCATATAAAAAAATCCAAAAAGAAAAAATTTATTAGTATTTCACAGGGAAGAAATCATACAAACTTGTATTCGTAGTTCTAGTCACACAAAATGAGTGCACATGACTGCAAACTTACGTTTGTCAATTTTTTTAAAAGTACTTCGCGTTGACCTACAATCCTGAAATTCATACGGAGGCCTAAGTGGGTTAGTCCGACTCGCACTTAGCCGAGTTTTTAAAGTGATATTCCACATATAGATAATAAATACATAGAAAATGTACAAAAAAATTAAGAAAGCGGTATTAAAAACCCGTTCTTTTTGGTAACCATACAGAATAATTGACCACAAAGTAATCTCATTAAGTTACGTCAAAATTCTTATACGCTTGTAACAATTTAAGAGTATTTTATATTCCACAGAAGCCAGTCGTGGCCCAGCGGCACGAAGCGTGACTGTAAAACCGACTGGTTGTGGGTTCGATCTCCACTCGAGGAGATGAA
>DWAO01007263.1:0-10326 GCA_018230605.1 Heliconius congener
TATATATATATATATATATATATATATATATATATATATATATGTATATATTATAATTAATTAACACTTTAAGTAACATCTGTAACAGAAATATTGTCTACAAAAATTGTAAACGTTTTTAAAAGAAGCTTTTTTTACATTAAACGTAGCTGTGCCAATGATTGGTAGGATGTCAAGAAAAGGCAGAAATAGCCTAATTTAAAAATAATATCTATACATTTATTGAAAAATAAAGTTTCAGACAATTTAATAAAACATTAAATAGATGTTTGGTGTGCAATTTGGTCGATTTTGGTATTACTTTTTTTTATCTATGAACCGATTGAAATAAAACGATCACTAAATATTATTTCATACTGCAATTAAATCGGTTAAGCAAATTCTGAGATTAGTAAAGACATATAGACAAAAAATAAAAAATCATTGTTTATGGTTCACGTCTCGTTATTAAATGCCACCAATACCATTTTTTCTTATATATCTTCCATGTGCAGATACAGACACGTTACGATTTTATTATAAGTATATTATATTTATTAAGTACGGATCTAGATTTTTAAAGAATGACAATTCTCACCAGTCCAACCTTCAGTGCAGATGCAAGTGTATCCCGAGGGGCTCACTCCTGAGGGGGGCACTCTTGAGGGGGTCACGCAGCTACCGTTGTTGTGGCAAGGATTGGGCGAACACTCGTCGGTTTCTAAAACAGGAATGAGAAATGTGGTTTTCGCACCTGAATAATTTCACATAAACTTATGTTTATACAATATTTTCGGAAAACATTAATCTTACGATCTCTAGCAGCTCGCTGCGTGCAATTCTTCCCGGTCCAACCGGGCGAGCAGTGGCAATAGTAGTCGCTCTGTGCCGTGTAACAAGGCGCGCCGTTAGCGCACGGCGAGCCCGCGCAATGGTCTCGATCGTCCTGAAGACACACACACAAACTTTATATAAATATGAACTAAAATTTAACAAAACAATTCATGATTAAGATTTTTTTCTTACGTTAGCAACTCACCGAGCAGTAGCGTCCAAAACAGGAAGTAAGCTAGAAGCAAATATTGGGTTAGTGTATTAGTAAAAGCGTATAGTGTTTTGGCATAAATAGATTAATCATGTTATTACATGAAAAATATTATTATGACTAGAAGAAGAACGCTAGAAAAAAAGACCTAAAAAGCTAAAAAAGGATGAAAATATTATTCGAATAGAACGGAAGAATAAATTGTCATGGGCACCTCGCAGTCCGTCCCCGAGAAGCCCACCGGACATATGCAGCGGTAGGCGTCGAGCAGGTCCACGCACTCGCCGCCGTTGCGGCACGGCCGCGACGCGCAGTCGTCCACGTCACGCGCGCACGTGCGCCCCGCGTAGCCGGCCGCGCAGGCGCAGTGGAAGTCGTCCACGAGGTCGATGCAGGTCGCGCCGTTCAGGCACTGGCCGGTGCAGTCGTCCACGTTCAGCTCGCAGTCGCGGCCGGTCCAGCCCGCCAGGCACGCGCAGGCGTAGCCCCCCGCGGTGTTGTTGCAGGCCGCGGCGTTGACGCAAGGGCCCAGGGCGCCCTCGGCGGCGTTGTTCTCCGCGCACTCGTCGACGTCGTCGGCGCAGGTGGGGCCGGTCCAGCCGGGCGCGCAATCGCACAGGAAGGCGTCCAGGCGGTCGCGGCACAGCGCGCCGTTGCGGCAGGGCGCGCCGGCGCAGTCGTCCACGTCGGCGTCGCAGCGCGCGCCGGTCCAGCCGCGCTCGCAGGCGCACGCGAAGCCGGCGGGCGCGGCGGCCAGCGAGCAGGCGCCGTGCGCGCAGGGCTGCGGCGCGCACGGGTTGTCCACGCGCTCGCAGTCCACGCCCGAGAAGCCCTCCGCGCACGTGCACAGGTACTGGTCCGGGGCCGTGTTCTCGCACGTACCGCCGTGCTGGCAGGGCTCGTGGGTGCCGCAGTAGTTGAGATCTGTTTCAAAAACGAATTAATCCATTTCCGCTGTTGAGATTTCCTAAATCTTAACCTTAAACTTCAATTTTGTCGAAATCCAAACTCATCGTCGCTACGTTTCCCCAACCTTGTGTTGAAGTCCCCCGTTACAACGGTGTAGTGAGTTTTATAGCTATGCATGGCTTTAGAGATATCCTCTTACATAGCGTCTTCCAGGACTTATTGTTATCTATATATCTTATTCTAAATAAGGTCGGCATAATATTCTGTGAAGAATTTTAATATCTATACGGAATAAAATTGTAATATTTCTTACCAAATAATGATTGAACAGATAACAAATGTATTAAACGACCAACAATTAAGTTGTGAAATGTGAATATTCACATTATGGTAAAATGATTACCATATGGTAATCATTTTATTTATTCTATAACTTATTATTATTATTCTTAAATTTTAGGAATTACCTTGGTCACAGAGAATTCCTCCCCAATTAGTATCACAAGTGCAATCCCAAGAAGAGCCGTTGCAGTAGCCGTGCTTGCAGCCGGGGTAGGGCTGGCACTGTGAGCACAAGTCCCCGCGCCAGCCAGGCCGACAACTAGGAAACAGAAATTGTATTAGATAGCGCATATTCTAGTAATAACATTAAAATCAAAATTATATCAAATTGGCTTCAGGCTGTAACCTGCAAACATGAGAGAGTATGCAGGGGGAACCTAGTGAGTTCACTCAGCCTACCTTACTGTTTACGGTATTTATTTATTTTATAAAAAATAAAAATGTTTGCTTAAAGAGCATTAATTTGAAAGATATTGATAGATTATTATAATTTCAAATCTGATAGCTTTACGTACCATATGTACGTATCCTTGTTTTCCATAGGTACCATAAAAATTTGAACACATTAAGAAACGAAAAGGTAATAATTATTTAAACTCACAGACACTCGCCGGGCTTGTCACATTTCCCGTGCGTCGGATGGCAGCCTTCCTTGCAAACGGCTGTAAAGAGTAGATAATTGGCTAATTAGAAGTATGCAGGTGGCGGTGGTTATTACGACGGTCGGGTAAGTGTCATAGTGGTGCGTACGTTTCTCGCAGTTGTCGCCCTGCCAGCCCGGCAGGCAGCGCTTGTCGCCGCTGGCGGAGCAGGCGTAGTGTCCGAACTTGTCGTCGCGCGGGCGGCAGAAGGTGGTGCACGTGGTGTTGTAGTAGTTGGGCTGGCACGTAACGCGCACGCGGTACGCCACCGCCGCCGCCGCGCCCGCGTGCCGCAGCGCGTGCCACTCCGCGCCCGGCTCCACGATGCCCGACCACCACGCCTCCTCGATCAGCCCCGTCTCTTCTGCACAGAGTCAATATATTTATGTCGTACAAGGTATGTTTACCAATATATATCCTTTTAATTGAGTGAAATTTACCTGGATCTGTGTAGTTATAGTCATCGTACGCTTGCAAAATTAGAGTAAAAGATCTCTGAAACAAAGCAAAAGCATTTTATATATATTTTGTTATGACTCTAGGGAAAGATCAAGTGTACCAATTCCAACCAATCTTTAATATCAAAAAGGTGGGGTCTTCTTGAAATTAGACTAAATAATAATTAAAAAATCTTCCATATTATAGTATACATTTTGACAGACACTTTACGCTATTGTACTATTTTTTTAAACGACAATTAGTTACAATGTTACAAGATAATATTAAAATACTACTAATACTATTTCTAACTTACCGTCCAACGAAAGGAAAACGGAAGAGATAAAGTGTATAGGGGATCGGCAAGAGTGAAGGAATCTGTTCCTAAAACTGGCGAAGCCGCTCGCCCGAAGGAGCAGGCGCCGGGCGCTGCTGCAGACTGGTACTCCTTGAGGCACAGCGCGAAGCGAGTGCGACAGGGGAGCGCGCAGGAGCCGCCCGCTGCGCCCGCCCCCGTCCCCGCCACGGGCGACGCGCTCGTGGAGGGCGAGGGCGCGGAGGAGCCGCCGCAGCACGCGCCCGACGACAGTTGCAGCCGGTAGTTGGAGAACTCGAGGATCTGCAGCTCGAACACGCCCGCCCCCGCCGCGCACTGCACACGACACCGCATTAAGAGATTAGTAAACAATTAAAATTGGAATAATTACAGTGTAATATACTGGCGGGACAGTGACTATGAGTTGAACCACAGACGACGGTGTTAGATGAACGACTTGTTAGTCAGTTGGGATGGGCCTATACATATGAATACAAGAATATTGATGTTCATTATTAGCGTTTCTAACTAGGTTATCCTGAAACTGCTTAAAAAAAATGTATAATTTAACAATTTGACAAGAATGGCACACTGAAAACTCTACAAAAAATTTACAAAGCTGTGCTTCAATTGACAATACCTAATTAACAACTATATAAAGATATAGAATTAATAATGATTGTTTCTTTTATCGTAGATTATAATAAGTTGTCACGCAACAGGCAGGCCGCCCTAAAGCCGCCCTACAGCCGCCTTACTGCCGCCGCGGCGTCGCGTGGATGCACCATTTAATTTAAATATAAATGAAAACCGCTATCATTAAAAACACGATGCACATTGAGCATTTATCCTTCTTAGTTACTACACGCAAGCGCTTCTCTTTCCAGAAATACAATTTATCTTAGTGCATTTTTTTGTATTGATTTGCCACAAGTTATATTAAACAGACAGATATCCCAAGCGTTTCTAATTATAACATGCTTATACCTGTATATATCTCACTTTAAAGCTAAGGAGACATTACATTAAAAAGTTTTTAAAGTAACTTTATAATCGCGCGCACATTAAAAGACTGAAACAATTTCAGAAGTAAGGAGAAAGGCGTTCCGAGAGCGCCCCGCCCAGCGCTTGCGACGCCCACTGCTCGTGACGCACCCTCCTTCTCACTTAGTACAACTACAATAGAGAACCGCTCACCAAAGCCTACTTTAGTTACTTTTTCACTCACGATTTCTACATCGAATAGGCAAATAGTTTCTTTATCATTTAGCAGCAAACTATGTATTCGAGTTACCTTAAAAAAAACACAATTTACTTAAATAATATCGACTATACACAAATAAAGTAGACAGGCGTATTTTCATCCCATTGAAACCAAAATTTTATCATTGATCTGTCAACGCGCATTATGATGTGACCAATAGATAAAACTAATAATTTCCTGAAATACGACCTTTTCATGACCGTATGATGAAAATGACGCAGTCGGAAATGCTTAACGGTATTAATTATATTGGATTTTATTTTATTTTACTATAACGATTTCATTTTGGATTTTATGGCATGTAAGTAGACGTATACTTTTCAAGAAAATGTAAAATTAAAATAATAACCCTAACTCGAATTCTGCGGGGGGCGCTCTTGCCAAAGATGTCATTCTGTTAAGTAGCCACGTAGCGCTTGCACTTTCTCAAAATTATTAAAAAATATTGAATATATAAATTATATAATCAATCTATTGGCAAATGCAGCTTAATACAATGATTATAGGTGGTATGCAGGCGAAGCCGCAATTGGGCCGCTATTTAGGTAATAAAATCCCATTAATTGGAGAAATTGCTGATGATGATGATGACAGATAGTTGAATATCTGGAGAATCAAGTGTATAATAAAATGAGCTTATTTTGGTTAAAACTAAAGTAGTTTAGTAAAGTAGGTTATTCAAAAAATATATGTGTCTTCAACTACTTGGTCGGCAATCTCAATAATTGAGTATGATTATCGGAGTCTTTTTCTGTATAAAACGAACCCATTTGAAAATTTCGTACGAAAGATAGATTATGAATTAAACGTGTTGGATAAAAACTAGTTTTAAGAAATTCACTGCGTAATAGAAAAAAGTCAAGGTTTATACAGTAAGAAATTAAAACTACATTTTTGGTAAACGTAAAACTTTTGCACATAATAAATAAAAAGAATAAATAATGCCGGTACTATGAGATCCCGCCCCTTCATAACAAGATGTACAATCAGCTAATTCGTTAATTAACAGTAACCATAACGAAAATCATGGTAACAATTACCATTAAAAGAGTCTCAGTTTCATAATAATTTTAATGAAACTAAGATTCTATATAATCTACTCTAGATATTTTCTATTGACCTATAAAAATAGGTCTCAAAAATTACTGTTATTGATGATGTGTAAGATGTTTAACGAGTCATGCATTTTCCATTTATATTATATATAAAAAATAATCTGGAATATGTGATAAAAAACTATAATAGCTAAGCTAATAAAAAGTCGCCTTAGTAAAAGATGTTCAGTATGATGGGCATGTTTAATCTTCAATATTATTCATATGCATGTATTTATATGAATAATATTGAATTTCAATTGAATTTCAAATATATATTTTCCAAAATAATAGTTCTCAATATATGTGGTACTTTTTTAAATTTTTTTGTTTTCTGTTTGTCCAGGTAAATCTCTGAAACAGCTGCATCAATTATTAAGAAGCTTTCACTGAAATATAGAAGGGGTTGTGAAGCAACATATAGGTTACTTTTTAATCCTTCAGTCTCGCGGCGTTATAATTCACGGGGAAAACCAAACTAAACCATGCTGTGCATAAATTTGAAATAACTTAACATATTTTCTATGAAACACAAGATTTTTTGCGAATGCGAATCAAAAAAATCTAAAAAGATTCAAATTACAATTTATTAAGTGTAACAACAGTCTAGATAACCATACTAAAAGAATCAACAATTTTTCCCTAAATACAATTAAATAATATTAATTAAAAATAAGCGGGTGAAGCCGCGTGGCGTCGCTAGTTTTTTAATAAAAAACGGAACATACCTTATAGAAATGGCAATATTAATATTATGATGAAAACTTTGCACTAAAAGGTAAACATTTTAAGCCCAAAACTATATTAACAATTCGAACATATTTATTAATATAAATCACAGATTTCTTAAATATGTGCTTATTTCTACTAACAGTAAAAAAAAATCCAAACTTTATGCGATTATCATTTCTTACAAAAGACTTCAACGCGCGACCGGTTGCAATTATATGCTGTTTCCTTTAAGGTTAATGTGTTAGTTTAATCAAATTCAATTTAAGCAAATATTGATTTAAGTCAGTCAATTATTATTCAAATTCCCAACATTCTTTATTCAAGTAGACTATTGTAAGGACTTTTGAACATATAAAAAAACTACCCCCAGTTCTGCTAAGAGCCGGCAAGAAACTCAACAGTTATTATTCAATTATTACATAAACTGGCAGCTAGTGGTTGACATAAAAAAAACGAATGCAATAATGCACTATTCACTTTGTCATAGATCATTTTGTTCCTGTAAACTTAAATTTTAAAGAAATATCATCTGCGAATAGCAGAATATCAGATAGGTTCTTAACATAAAAGAGCAGATCGGTAATTCTGCTTTATAGCAGAAATTAAAGTGGACCAAGAGTAGATCCTTGTGGAACGCCCATAATTCAAGGAAATCCAGATACCTTTACATTAGAAACTTTCTGGATTCTTTCATTTAGATACGAGACAATAAGATCTAGAGAATAAGATATAGTTTTAGTAAAAATTTCATGGTCTACACAATCAAAGGATTTGGATATAACACTAAGAAACACTCCAATTATTTTCACCCATGCGGCAAAAGTGCTTTAGACGTGCAGTAGTTATTGAATTAAGAAATAGCATATCATACAGATTACAAAATGGAATATTTAAAAAAATATGGTTTGCTTATATCGTATCAGTGATGAATTTTTGTAACTAAAATTTATATGTGATATTCTTTTTAACACCATATATATGTAAGGTCGATTAAGGTTACAAGAACGGACACAGCAGGCATTTAACTGTCGGTTAACAAAGACGGGCGCAATTATAAAGCGATTATATGAATTATGTTTCACAGCTGTTTGAGAAAGCGGCAGATTTGTTTCATATAAAAAGTATATAGTGGAGTGAAATATAAAAAGTACAATAAAACTGTATTGTAATTACTTTAGAGTAATAACAGTATCTACTGTCTCACTACTCAAGCCTACTAAAGTAGTAGTTTATTTTGAATTGTATAATTTTGTTCATATTAATTGGGAATTTGAAAGTAAATTTCCATTGTAAAACTTAATTGGGAGAGTTCTTAAAATGAACGCAATGTGACTTAATTAAGTCACATAAACAAACTTGTTTGCATGAAGTCTCCTCGTGATTCACAAGTTCATTATTTTATGTCTATATCGAGCACACTTTTTACATATCGCAATGTCGGTATGCGCGGCCAGTGGCGGCAAGTGCCGGCAAGTGACGGCATGTGTCAGCGACTATAGCAAGTGCCATGAATATGCATGGAGCAGGTCGCCGCTCGACGCGAGCCGTACTTGGTCGTGCAGATTTTCCCACGATTAGCGACATGCGCCGCGCTCCGCGTCGGTGACACGAGGGCGTCGTGTCAATAACGAGATCAATACGCGCCCACGAAAGAGAACAATGTACGTGTATGTACGTACGTACATAATATGTAAACAAACATCACACCAAACTTATTGGTGTTTAAGGAAAATAACTACTATATAGTAGTATTACTACCGTCATGAAATTGAAACCTAGAGTCAGTGAGTAGATATGCAACTATGGCAACAACCAGAGACAAGGGTCGTAACGAGGCAACACTTTCGATAATACTGAAATTGTACAAATATCTGTGATGAGAGCCTGTGAACGGATGCGCAAGCGCCGCGGCGCCGCGAAGGAATCCTGCCTTCTATTGTGACAGGAAATAGCTTTGCCTTTACGATCACTGTCACGTCTTTAAGTATTTCAACTTTGGTGTGAGTTCTATGCACTTGCATAGAATTCATTTTGATGAAGCTTTAGTAAAAGTTAGAAACCAGTTGTTTTTAATTAGCTCTTCGAAGTCGCAACATTTTTATCATTACATATGATGATGCCACACAACAAATTTTCCCACCTTTTAAATTATTCAATTAAATTATAATTTTATTCACATCTACAGCACAGTATTGTCATCCATAATACCCTATTTATTTTAGAATATAACTGGTTTCTCACTATTTACAGATGCACGATACAGGCTATGCGTAAATATAAATTAATTCTTGAATACAATTATTGGTAGAAAATAGATTATAAGTATTACTACAAAAATAAGTATAAAACGATATAATTTGTTTCAAACGTTACCTCCCCAGAGCTCGACGCTAGACACGTTTCTGCAAAATAACTCGTTTTTGGGTTAAGCTTTTGTAAGTTTTGTCGATCAAAAACGGTAAGTGAGCTATTTAATACATGTTAATGTATGCAGCTCCGGCCGTGACCGGCGACGAGCCCCGAGACGATCGCGTCAATGACCCTGCTCATTTACCTACATTACATGTTGCGCTCGTGCTCTCCTCGTTCGAGCGACGTCTCAACAAACGCATGCTCATTTAATCAACAAATTGTTTATTGAATGTTTGAGACACGTTATATTATGATATTTGGATAAGCCAAGAAATTATATTATTTATTACAGATTAAAAATAATTAACTTTAAGCAATTTTAGAGTGATGATGAAGATGAACCATACAGATCTGCATGGTTGTGAAAGGTGAAAGAAAAAAAATATTTGAATAATCCGTCCGTCCGTCCGCCTCGGCCAATATTTGTAATGTATCTCAAATATTATACATTATTAGTAAATAATAAAATATAGAGATGATGTAGAGCCAACATGTACCGTTATATATGTATGTAATAGTTAGCTAAGAAGGTATATATATTTTAAATACCTTAAGTGTAAGTACGGTGCGACGGTTTGGTTTGTGCAACGAGCTCTGTGCTGTGCACATGTAAGTACGGTTGAACTTGGAGATGAACAATTACGAGCAGAGTGAAAGCTGCGTCGGTGATGACGCTTAAAAATATTTATTGTAATGTACAAGCTAAACGTAGGTACTCATTTATTTAAATAATATATTATAATTCTTTCTACAGTTAATATTTTATTGAATAATTATATTTTCATTTAGGTTAATTATTAAATTCACGGACATAGCTATCTATCTTATATCTATATCTACAATAGAAATAACGGAAGCTCTATTGTAGTATAAAATTTGGTAGTAGCAAAACTACTTATAAAGACTTTTATGAGGATCTCCCAGAGGGTCATCAAGCAGACAGCCAATGGAGAGGCAAAAGAACGTTTGTCCCTCCGTCAACCAGAGAGGTTCTCCGTTAGGGATGAAACATATATGAATGAAAACTTTTATAAAAACACTTAAATGAAAAATGTGATTCCGAGCTCACAATTGTTTAAAGTAAAATATATTACATTAGAATTGAGGCCAGTCGTGGCGCAGCGGCACAAAGTGTGACTGTAAAACCGACTGGT
>DWAO01007264.1:0-10326 GCA_018230605.1 Heliconius congener
CAAATATATCGTTTTTTTATTATAATTTTTATCGAAAAGTGACGTAAGTGATAACCATTGGTGGCTTTACTAATTATTGTATGTACACGTTGTGGGCGGGGCCTGGGAACTACATATGTATGTATTGGTAAATCATTTGAATGAGAATTATGTTTGAAAAGCATTGTTGAACGAATCCATTACCGCCTTAGGAGTCAAAAGGTGTAATATCTAACAATTTTTTAAATTTTAAGTAATTTTCATTTGTAAGGAGAAGAGAAAAAAAAAATTTTTTAGAAAGTGTTTTAAAATTTGAACGTGCGGGACGGGAGCGGGGAGTGGGACTCAAACCTCTAGGATACCGGCCAAGATGTGACGATTTTTAGTTCTTTAAAGTGAAACAATTAGGAGAAGATTCAGTCTTTTTCTGTATAGCAGAGTAGGTAACATAGTGTTAAAATGCTCCGCTCTCCGCGTTACGTTCATTTTTTTAGTGTTAAGGAGTGGGACTTAACGCGGTGTTTTGTCTACATTTCAAATTTTAAGATAATTTAAAATCAATAATTTCCCTAAGTGGGAGCCGACCCTACAAACATCACTTACACTCAAACAAAGTCATGCTGCGCCACGACGAAAAAATAGAAATGTTATTTTATAGCAGATTTTAAAATTCAAAATAAATCAAGATTAGATAAGATTTACCTTTAAATTCGTCTTTCAACTTTGCTACATCCTCTTCCATTACTTGAGTCGTTATGTCAATATTGACCACATGAGTGAAAACCGTTGACGCACGCGATATCATGTACATTGTAGTGGTCACTTAAATAGCTAATTTTTAAGTTTCACGTTTTTTCCCGCATATCAAAGTCGACAGAGGAAACCTAGTGGAAATAAAAAAAAAACAAAATAACTACGTTTTTAGCTTGACAGTGGATCCCGCACATAGCAGGATAGGCAGAGGAAACGGAAACCCAGTGCGTTCTCAGTTTCGTGTCCTACTTTCACCACGAACTCTCGAGATAAAGCGTGTCGAGTCGCAGGACTCTACGGTACGTATTTCCTCGTGTTCAGAGAGAGGAAAAGAATATACGAAATATTTCATTCCCCGAGTGGGAATCGAATCAACAACCGTCGCGTATACAGTCGCATGCCCTGCGCCACGACGGTCTTAATAAAAAATATAGTTCGAATCAGGCTTAATGCCAGCCACCATCGCGTTTTTAATCGAGTGCTATCCCATTGCGCCACCACGGTATTTCTATTTTGAAAAAATATATTATATGTTTTTCCAAAGATCGTCGTACGTCGTACATTATTGTAATGGAGTTAATTGTTTTATTTTAAATTGTTAGCAAAAATATCACCATTTTTGTATTTAACAAATACAAATAGAGATTTTTGCAAATCTATAACTATAATAACCATGTGAAACCTAAACAGATTACTACTAAAAATTATTTTAAGATCAAATCAAAGCATAACGTGACACAAAAGTAAACAGAATGAGTCAATAAGATAAAACGCATCGTGTTACAGCTTCCTAGTACTGTACAAGGTTCTAAGATTGCCTCAAAATATGGCAACTAAGTGCTATCAATTGTTTGCATATAATACCCCACAATTTATTGTGCAATGCCCGTTCTTTGGTTAACTTTATTCAATTATTGCAGTAGGTTTAAAATGGTGGTCGTCGTGTCGTAGTGGAAAATCTTGATAGTAAAAGCGATTATTGTGGGTTCGATTCCCACTTGGAAATAAATTATTTTATTTTTTTCCGCTCTGGTGGATAATGGCATGGCACTGAGTTTTGAGTGAAGAGTGGAGAACGGAATGTCTTGAAATTCTGTTCTTCGTTCTCCGGATTTAATCTTGCAAGTTTGGATATTAGTAGATGACTGCTAAATTATCATCAATTATTTAAAATAAGTTAAAAAAATAACACCAAATTTTAATTGTAAATGATACTTTTATTTATTTCAAAATAGTGTTAGTATCAACGCAAACGTAGTCAAAGCGCAGCATTGAGTTACAGTATTTAAAATGGACAGAGTCTAGAGCGGAATGTCTAAAGATGAACTAGTGCGGTTTGGATAAGTCTGCATCATTCCAAAAAATATATATACATATATGATAATATTCTTAAATTATGTAATCTTGTTTCCTGAAAAGAATGGGGTATCCACTACCAAGACAGAACCATCACAATCTCGGCATACTTCTTTCTAGTCGTCCATGGTCATCAACCTCTTCAAACATGCCCTCCGGGGGGTCTTCAAGGTTTACGTGACCTTCCTCCAGTATCATTGATACTGTGCTCTCAAAAGTCCACCGAGATCCTCCCCCTGCCACTGGTTCTTGCTTTATAAATCTTTTTTGCTATTCATACATCACTCATCCTCTCGATGTGCCCAAACCACTTGAGCACGTTCTCCGACATTCTCACCATGACATCTTCGCTAATAAGAAAAAATTGAAATATTTTTTTTCTAAAACACGACTGCGATATGTGCTTCATTAAAATCGGTATAATCACGACACTGCGGGGGTCCATCCGCTCAATCCGTGAAAAACTTCACACCACATGTAACTTGGTAATTTAATTATACTAATTATCTACTTGTTCGGTTGTATTTGGATATAATAACCTAAAACAAAAGTGTGAAAAGTCAAAAAGTATACTATTCTAAATAAAAACATTTAGAATAGTTGTAAATTCGAAAGCTGTTGTAACTCTCGGTTGCTACTAACATGACTGATATAGGACTAAAGTTAACTAAACTAGTAAACTAAAATTAATACTGACCGTTGAGTTACGCCACTCAACACGAAAAGTTTGTATAGCAGAGCAGAGAAGACAATCCGTTCTCTACTTTTCATCCGAATGCTATCAGAGTGAAAAAATATATATAACATTAAAAAATTAAAAATATATATATAACAACTAAATAAAAAACAGAGAACAGCTATGTGAACAATTAGTTTCACGAGTTTTTCAAGCCAATAATGCCAATATACAGAAAATTCAATGGACGTTGTTGAACAAACACGTAACGACTTTGCGAGAAGTCCGATGGCTCTCCCGCTGGGTAGCGTGGTTTAGTATAAATTTTTAATTGGTAATTTTTGTTTTTTGCTCTGAATGCCTACACTGAGTTATGTAAGCAGAAGGTATTTAATATAATACTAGGAATATATCTTGGCTTCAAGGAATTTCACCAACATTAACATTTGAGATAATTCTTAATCATTATACTTATGTTTTTTTATCACTAAGTGAGAATCGAATGGCGTTTACAGTAGCACGCCAGTCGGTCCTTTCTATGGCATAGGTGTGAAAATACAAAAAATATATATATTAAGAAACGGTCCATCCATCCAGGTCCATCAATTTCTTTTATATTGAGACTAACTGTGTACAAAATCGACATTTTTACGAGTTGTTTTTCCCCCAGATATTTACAATGTTGACAGAATTAAAACTTGTTCCGTTCTTTTTGTCTTCGAGAAGACAATTCATCACGTATGTATATTTTTGAGCATCAATTACAAGGCAACAATTCGTTTTAAAAAGCTCTTGAGAAATGTCATGAAATGTGTTTTTGTGTGAAGTTTAATTATGTCCAATTGTTAACTAAAATGGCTAAGTTTATTGGTTTTTTAGCTTTTCTCAGTACCCCGCATATAGCAGGGTAGGCAGAGGGAACCTAGCGTTCCAAGGATTGCTCAATTTACGTGACTTTGCGATTTGAGTGGCAGAACTCAACTGCTCTCCTGTGTGTCTTGTTACACAACCAGGGAAAGGAAATGAATCATTCCTCCTGATTGGAAGTCAGGAGTCAGTAGTACTGTCAGAAAAAATATTCTTTAGTAGGTCCATATTAAAAGTCATGGGGAATCACCACTATAAAATAATAGAATCAGTAGGTAGGGGGCGATCTGGAGAAAAATTTCAATAAGCCTTTTTATCAGTGACGAACAATGCATTGCGGAGGGCTAACGACGCAATTAAGTCTCGAACATTTTTGCCAACAAAAATGTATTGAACTTATGGCTTTTGCATATTTATATGCACGATTCCGTCCCAACTGGATAATAGCCTATTGAAGATAGAATATAAATATATTATTCTTCAGATACAGTATACATTGTCCATACAAAACCTAAAATTTAAATTTTATTTGAGCTTTCAAATAAATAAATACAGACATTATCGTTAACATTAGCAAGGAAATGATGGTTATATACATTTATAAATGTATAATTGACAATTTTACATTATAAATGTGAGTGCTTATATATGTTGACGTTTATATAAAAAAATATGGTTGCGTCAGATTTACAACTTCAATGTGACGCCACCCTCGATTTGTTAATTCAAAGAAATGACTTGGAAATTTTAATAAGGATTTTTTTAATATAAATTTATTGTGTAAAATTCTTTTTTAAAAGGGGACAGAAAACTTAATGTTAAAATACTATATTGTAATTTTTTTGTTTGAATAGAGTATTTAGCTTGTTTGGCCAAGAAGTAGTAGTAGTTGTAAAAATTAAAAGCCGTAGACAAAAAAATATATTAGTAAGCTATTCTGAATGGATAGCTATCAATTATACCAATAATAAACGTGTGTCCTATTTTATAAATTTAAAAGTAGGCTTATCAGTTTGTTCGTTATAACGAGAGTTTTACGTAAACTGTATATAGATACAACGACATTACTGTTTCAGACACAGTGTAATACTTAAACAGAACTTTTAATATTAAAAATATCCCTATTCCTAATTTTGTAATTCATAAAAACTTTTATTTTAAGACGAAAAATGCAAAACTCCATATTTTCTCGTTTCCAAACTTCCTTATATTCCTTTACATTAAATTTGAACTTTCTGGGTCCAGTGGTTTTGTTAGTGTGTTGTCTGTCCATCATGAGAAAAAAATCGTATATATTTATTGAATTTTTAATCAACACTTGTGGTATAATTATAAATATGTTATGTGACAATTGTTCTAATTAGTAGTTCAGTAAAAAATATTAATTAAATCAAAATCAAAATTAAATCAGCTTCACGCTGTATCCCGCACACAGCAGGATAGGCCTAGTGTTAAAACACTCCTTTCCCCACTTTCCGCCTAATTCTGAAGGCATTGAGTGGCGGAACTAAACGCCGCGTTTTCCCTCGATATCAGAGCAAAGAAATTAAAATATAAATTTAAATAAATATTTCATTTCATCGAGTAGGGATCGAACCCACAACCAGTCGCGGTCAAATAATAATAGTAGCATTAATCGTTCGAATCATGTAGGTATACTAACCTACTCTGTAACAACAAGCTTTAATAAGCTCCGTCAGGAGAAAGTTCAGATATATGTGGTACCCATCTTTATGTAAGGTTGGGGTAATTTATGTACTGACATACGTCACGCCCTGTCTCGTCGTCGTAAGTTACTGCCAATTAACATCCCACTGCTGGACAAAAAATGTTTTACTAAAGGGACCTTGCATGAGTACTTTCTACAAGATTATTAAAAATCCTGGAATTAATATTTCTCCTCATAGCAGCGTAGGAAAAGGGCCCATTGTCAAGACATTCCGCTCTCCACTTTCCGCACGAATTTGAAACATTGCGGATAACAGACTATAAAGACTGTAAAGAAAATTCTAAATGTCTTTTTGTGTATGTATATTTTCTTGTAAGACACATTAACCATACTTAAAAATAATGAGCTTTTAGCTGTATTTGCACACAGCCGGTTTTTGAGTGGCGGAACTCAACGCCGCGCTTTGCCTCGACACCAAAGCAAAGAAATTAAAATATTAATTTAAATAAATATTTAATATTATCGAGTGGGGATCGAATCCACAACCAGTCGTTTACAGTTACTTACTTGTGCCTCTGCGCCACGATTAAACATACTTAAAAAGTAAAATAAAAGATATTTTAGGTCATTTTGTCAATTGCATTGTAATTTTATATTTTGCTTATTAATCTTTATCTAGACAGTGTACCACAAATATTAGTGTAACGGCAGATGTGCTACACTTTTTAGATGAAAATGGCGTTTCCTTATATCTATTTTTCAAAAAATATTGAAAATATGAGGTAGTAGTGTAAAGACACTTCGTTCTCTGCTTTCCAGCCGAATTCAAGACATTGGGTGTTGATTTGCGGAACTCAATCAATAACGTTACTTTCAAAATTAAGATTTCTACATATTAGTTATTGTGTTCAACTTGATAACTAAGAAGTATTCATGAACTATATAAACTAAATTAATCTATAAAATAAAATGAAATACACACACACCACAAACAGTAGGCACATGGCTCTATCTAATACTTACATAGTTAAATAAAAATTTTCATTACTGACGGCCTGATATACAACAAAATACTTGGCATATCATTATGAGCTAGAGTTTAACTAATTTTTTACATGTTGCAAAAGAAGTTGCTGGCGAATTTGTCTTTATGGAAACAGAATGTACTTGGTTCCTGGGTTCCCTGCCTATCCTGCTATGTCGGGAATATACTGGGAAGCTGTAGTTGCATTCAGCAACTGATACAACATAATAGAGAACACTATTTTCCATATTTTGTCTTGCAAAATTATAATCATAAAAAAAATGGTTGACAGTATCTGAAGTATAATGTATCTATGAAATCGATGCTATCATCTTCTTATTTCGAAGAAATTCTAATCCGAGAGTAACTTGATATAGGTTGATGTAATTTGTTTTAATATTACATTAGATGAGCTGACACCAATAAGGAACGTGTACTGGTCATATCACAATATATATTTACATAATTTTAAAACCAGGTTCCCTCTAGGTGATGCTAAAAAATATTATTAAAATACAGCCGCTTCATATTTTTACCACCTAAGTGAGGTAGAAAGAAAACCACGATAAGACACTGTCCGTCTACTTTCCGCGAGAGATTGTGTGATAAGTGATGGAATTTAAAAACGCATTTTGTTTATCAGAACGGTAAAATAAAATTGATTAAATATAACAATTTTCCCGAGTAGAAACAGAAACTACATCCATCGCACTTACAGTCGGACGCCATCTCACTGCACCACGTCAGTTACTCGTAGAATACATTGAAATTTATATACCAAAATATATTTGGTATATAATCAGGCGCATGTGATGATTACAATTTCCATTTAATAAAGTGTTTATATTTTAAATACAACTTTACAAGATTAAAAACAGAAAAACACAAGAAAAAAGAGGAAAACCAGAAGCCAGAATGCATTATCGAGATCTAGAAACCAAGATAAAAACCTTTAAAATCAGAGTGCTGAAACAGGAGTGCGGCATTGAGTTACGCGCTATGTCTGAAATTAAACAGAAAGTAGAGGGCAGGATATCTTGAAACTAGGTTCTATCGGCCTTAAATACTATGGGGAAAAAAAATATGAAGGCAAAAAAAAACAATCGAATATATATATCTATAACTTTTAAAAAACATGAGTTTTAACTCACGTAAGAATGTCATGTCAGTTCACTAATAATGCCGACAAAATCTTAAGGAATTTCAGTGAGATACATTAAAAATCAATTACATTATCCGGTTGCAGCTTAAAATCATTATATTCGATGCAAAAATTGCTTGAAATATCAAGATTTCATTGTGGTAAGTAAAATGCGGGTTGTTAAGGGACGTTCAGATAGATATATCTGTAATTAATGACTTGAGGAAAAAAGCATCACGCTGTATCCCGCATATATATATATATATATATATATATATATATATATATATATATATATATATAGATAGATTTGGAGACGACGCGACATCTATATTGTTGAAAGAATGACTAAGGAATTTAACAAGTTAATTATAATGAAAACAAAAACTTTTCATTTGTGATTCTTAATTGGCAGGCACCATTTTAGTTATAATTATATAATTCAACGACCTTATACGTCAAAAAGTGTCCAGTTGTTTGTATACGTGTCACAGAAATATATACATTCGAAAAACGTTACCCTGCTTCTGATGCAGTTTGTAAAAATTGTCAAATATTTAAAGCCATGAGTGGATTATGTACATGATATTGTTGAATGTACGTTCCCCACTGGGAGAATCCTTTTAGCTTCACGCTCTATCCCAAAATCCCTAACAGGGTCGGTAAATGGAACCTGGCAACCTAGTGTAAAGACAAACCCTTCAAATTAAGACACTTTCGATCTCTACTTTCCCCTGAATTTATGAGGCATTGCGTGTTGAGTGGTGGAATTCAACGCCGCGATTGGACTTGTCAATCCAAAAAACCAGAGCGAGGAAATCAAAATATTCTTTATTTCATTTCCCCGAAAGAGGAAACCCCAAACCCACAACCATCGTGTTTACAGTCGCACTCTTCTGGCCCTGCGCGACGACAGAGAAGAGGGTGTTAATTTTCACATAATAGTTTATGTTGCTAAAACGTAGTGTCTTAACACTCTAGGTTTTATCTTATTATCCCAAAAAAAGAACGAAAAATATGACAATCGCGCCCAGTATATACACATCCTTATTTACCGCCGCGCCGCAAATCATGGGGGTTTCTAAGAAAGCGCTGATATAAATGTTTAATCTTTTTATGGGTCTTTCTCTTTAAATCTCGTGTGTATTATATGTTCATTACTCCATACAATTTACGCTGAAAGCTTTAATTGATTAAGATGATTTATTCGAAAATTCCACTTTTTTATTAATTTAAAATGTATAAGAAAGTTTAAAGGTAAAATATTGTCTTGAAGAGGGATTTATCAGAAATGAATCATATATCAGATTGGATATTAATAAACAGGTTTATGTTCCGCACACACAAAATATTTTCAATTAAGGCCGAGAGTAGAGAACGGAGTGTTTCGACACAAATTCTCTTTGGCTACCACGCTATATACGAGATACAATCGTATCCTGGCATTTCTCACTTTAGAGTCGCTTAAGATGATTCATTCGAAAATTCAAGCAGTTTCACGCTGTTTCCAGCATAGCAGATTAAACAGAAAGAAGCTAATAGCGGTAGACAGTTCTTTCCTACTTTTCATTGCTTGTTAAGAGATTAAACTCACCACGATTTGTTTTTGCAATGTTTAGTGGCCTGAGCAAGGAAATGACAATAATGAATTCCCCTAACCGTGGATCGAAGCTACAACCGGCGCGTTTGCAGTTACACCCTGTGCTGCCACCGCACGGTCTCAACATAACAAACTAAACAAGAATTTTAATTACAGTATGAAACTTCTATTCATATCCGTACAAAGTCGCATCCGGCAACAACTAGATTTAAACAAAATAACATTTAAAATACTTATACCAAGTAACAAAATTCTCCGCGCAAGAATCTAGATCGTATAGACTACGGACTTCCTTTTAACGCACCCGCTGGACTCTATACGTGCCGGCTCACACAAAAAAAAAACAGTACTTTTCATTCAAAAATCACTCTTTTCTCCTAAACTTAAGGCTTAAAATGTATTGGCATTTATTTTCTTTAGATGACGGAAACGGTGCGGCCTCGAAATGGTGTGTGGTATAAAATTATATCCACATGTTGGTATTAGTTTCAGTTTCATAATTTTAAGCCGTCGTGGCACAATGATACAACGTTTAACTGTAAAGGCGACGGTTGTAGGTTTGATTACTACCATGAGAATGATTATATTGTAACTATTTTTATTTTCCGGCTTTGGTAGATAAAGGGCGATGTTCCGCCACTTAGACTCAACAAGAAAAGACTCGAAAATTAGGTGGAGTGTCTTAACATCAGGTTTCATCTGCTTTCCTTGGCAGGTATATAAAGGATACTAAGCCAACTGACTATACATGCGGCGGTTGCGGGTTCAATTCCTTTTCAGGAAAATTTATTATTATCATTTTCTCACTCCGGCAACAAAACAAAGTTAAGCGAAAAGTGGGAAAGGAGAGTCTTAACACTATGTTTCTTCTGCCTATCCTATACATATAGATACAGCGTGAATTTTTAAAAAATCAAACTCGCTACACTTCATAACTTGGGCAATATTAGCACGCGCCGGGAAGCGAAGGCGCGGCTATCGGCCGACTGGTCTAGTTATCGAAATCCATCCGGCTCACTGGGGTCATCGAGGAGCGTGATGTTCTTAGAAAAATCTATTTGATATACGAGTGACTACACATTGCGTAAGTTACTACGAAAGCTAAGATGTTTGAAATATTTAGTTGCAATTTTGTAATGTTAAGTAGGTATTTTTCATGGAATTACGATATTGAAAAGTTAAGTATTGAGGCCAGTCGTGGCGCACTGGCACGAAGTGTGACTGTAAAACCGACTGGTTGTGGGTTCGATCCCCACTCGAG
>DWAO01007265.1:0-10324 GCA_018230605.1 Heliconius congener
TAAAATAAGATTTAAGCCCATAAATTAATAATTAAAAAATATAAATTCTTAATACAAATAATAATTAATATCCAACGTCTTAAAGAGAATAATACTGATTATAAAGGGATACTATTAACCCTAGAACGTTAAAGCTATACAAAAATGCCCCAGCAAATTAAAAAAGAAAAAAAAACTCTAGAGCGGCCATTGTCATTCAGATGCATGTCTTATTAGGCGCGTCCGTTGAGATAATGTTTGTCTTTCATTGTTCCTTTGAATGGGATGCTGTACTCAACTACTGTAGAATAGAGTAGTTGTACACTTTTATGATTCATGTATTAAGTAAGCTTTGTATGTTGTGTGATTTTAAATTAGGACATTTATGATTTTCGTTAGGTTAAAGATACGAGACCAGATATAATTTTTTATTTTGTTTATTTTCTTTCAAATTTTGTTATAATGTTCATTTGTTTTGGCTGTCTTATATCACGTTTCAGTGTAGAGAGAGATTCTTCTCTCAATTTTGCGCATTCTTTTCATGTTCTTTTTAATAACGTATAAAATTAAACTATTTGTCCAAGTTTTAAAATGAAAAAAAAAAGACTGTTTAACTAGAAAATATATTACTTTATGCAATAAATACAAAAAAACATATAACACTGTATTTTCTTACACATGTATAATAAAAAAAATAAAAATATTTATTCAAGACGGATTCGTATACAATCATCAGTCAAACCAACTCTACCACGATGGTGCCCTAGTACTCCCCGAGTTCAGTTTTACTTTTAAGTAATAATGCTATTATGCCTACGGCGTAGCACTTTGTTCCGTAGACATGGAGCGTGTATAATAGAAAAAAATTTTATAAAGTACCTCGTAAGTAGTATTCATAAGTAAGTAAGTAGTATTTATTAATTGAGAAGTAAATTTTAATTTCATAGTGTTTTTTTTTAATTTCATTTGCTTATGATAAAAAATAATTAAGTAAACTATTCGTCAGTGATTTTAATCTTACTTTTTAAAATTATTTTATTTGTGTTAGTTGTCATATTAAAAATAATGATTTTGTCTTCTTTGTTTTTTCAGTTTCATCGCCAAAGCGAACCTGGTGTTAAGACACTAAGACAAGTACACAGTCGCACACTTAAGCTGTTGAATCACGAAGGAATCTATTGTATTCAATTAATAATATCATATAGAATCTAAGTTAACAGACAAGTATACTTGACAAATCCATATTATTTTCATAGATGATGCAATAAATTATAACTTTCGTATAATACATAAGAAAATGTGCTAATAAAATATGATGACAGGTACAGACAAAAAATATTATTTCAACATACTATATTTACATATTTCGTAATTTAACATCGTAATTAAATCATTTGCAAAATATTAAAATATTTTAATCATTATTTAAATATTCTAACGCAACAAGCTTTCGGTCACACTCAGGGTCAAACCAACCCTGCGAATGCCCACGAGGTGTCAGAATAGAGACATGTGGCACCCCTCGTGAGAACCGGTTGTGCCGGAATGCAAATGCGGCCTTTTGTAGTGTGGACGATTCTTCACGTTTAATTATTGTTTTTTTTTATTACGGAAGTTAGCTAGCTAGTGGACGCTTGGATTTATCGACTGTCGATAGTTAATTGTTTTTATATATATATACTTTTTAATTTTGCATAGATGAGCTAAACATCGATTCGGCATCTATGGTTTTGGAAATAACCGTATTTTGCTTAATACAATTTTCTTAGGCTAAACAAATATTAACAATAAGAAAAAAAGAAGAAAGGTAACAAATTTACTTACCTATCTTATTTTATTTTGTAACGGATAATAAAAGTGTAGTTTATTAATTAAAACAAAAATTTATAAGCATTTGTATGAACAATAATAAATATCTAATATTACTATAGCAATGTCACATTTGTGTAATATTAAAAAAGCATCTACATAAAATTAATATAAAACTAAAATCCGTTACATTTCCCTCGACACACGAACGTCACTAGAAACTGCCGAAACCGGTCAGGTCAGTTTCGCAATCACAATAGATGCAATGGTTACTTAAATAGGTCCAAATATTATAATGTGATTCATTATTATTACATATCGGCTAACCCTTTGGCAAAGGTGCTTCTATTGTCCAGTCCAGCCCTTACTATCTTTTGTATGGACCCCTACAAGATAACCGGTAAGACAACTTTTGACCCCATGCAGTAGTGTACGGTTAAGTCAGTTGTGTTTTGACCATGTCGTGGTGTTCTTGTGCTTTGAAATCAGTTTAAATTTATTTTTCTAGTTTACTCAGGTAAGGAATTTACAGTATATTTCTAAAATATTCATATTCTATAAAACTATATAAGAAACAAGCCATTGTGGCGTAGTTGCCAAGTTCCTAACTTTAACGTGATGGGTGTCGGTTCGATTCTTATACGAGGTATGACCCTAATTAATACATTTTTATGTCACCAATCTCATTAAAGAAAGTGCGGTGGAGTTTCCTCCACCCACTTACTAAATATGTAGATTGGCAAAAATACTCTTTTGATATCGCAATGTAAAAAAGTAAGTCTACGTATTAGTTATTTATATAAAATTTAAGTTAACTTATTCTCAATTACTATGTATAAAATAAAATGTATAAACCTTGCGCTACCGACTAAAAAATACAATACACTTTTTATCAAAGGCGCCCCCGCCATCGATATTTTAGGGGTGGCTCGTCATTGGCCCGCATTTTTGTTCTTAACGCTTTTTCGTGGGCGTCTCGGGGGAGGGTGACCACCCCTGGCTTTCTTAAAAATGGCCCCTAACCAAATATCCAGTTCAGTTTGAAGGAAAATTTTCACATTTATTAAAGACTTTTCTTTTGTTTTATTTTGGCTTTCAACTCGCTATCGGTCTGGTTGATATATAAAGGATTTTAGATTACGTGAAATTCAAACCGAATGAATCATTTTCAATATTATTTGTAACATACTTTCAATATTTTCAAAATTAAATTAGTGATAAATCTTTCCAAATATCCATTACTTTAATTTCCACGCCATTTTTATATTACACAAAGATGTTTCAAATTTAAACATTTCAATTAGAATGCGCCATCATACAATAAATGCCTGACGGCGTTATGGCATATTTGGTTATTATTTACATACATTTTCTGGACTTAGAAAGTTGAAATTTGTTCAGTAGTCTAGGGTGTGCAAGAGAGCACTAATATCAGAATTCTCAAAATTCTTATGGAAACGGGACTTTCCATTTTACATCTTTAAGGAACAAGTTAACAATGATATACTTATTAAAAGTCTTATCTTATTATAGCCAGTGCATGTGGATAGCCTATAACTACTATCGGTAAATAATAATACATCTTTTGCCTTACTCATATAAATTTCTTGAAATATTTAGGGCATCTATCTAGATTTCGATAGCCTAATTTTACTGTATAGTAGTACTGAAGTATGTACCTTTACACATTTAGTAACAAAAAAGTTTTGTGCAAAAAAAATTCCTTTATAATTTTTTTATTCAATATCTCTCCATTTCCAAATATGCAATAAAAAATTGTTATAAGAAAGTATCGTTATAATAAACTTAGTATTAATAAATACTAATCTCATTTTGTGTTAATTTGATTCCATAACCGAAAAAAATATAAAAATTACCCAATTAAAACAAAATGACTCCATAGTTCGAAACAGGGGGTAAATATAGGTAAGTACCTACATTAAATAATCCAATAAGATACAGAATTAAAGTATACAAGTCGTTTTTATACAAAATGAGCGTCGGATCCGAACGGGAGGGGGATCTATCAAAAGTTTGTAACGACACAAATATAATTATGAGGAAAATCTCGGAAGGGCGACGAGAAAAACTTACGATGTGCCCGAGATTGATTTTATTTGTGAGACGACACGATTTTTTAATTAAACAACGTTATATATAATGAGAGGCTTAGAGGGACAGATTCTTTGACTGTAGGTACGTAGCGACGACGGTTGTGGGTTTGATTTTCACTTGGAGGAATGACTTAATGTCCTAGAAGTAATACTAGGGCAGATAGCCAAGTAGCAAAAAAAACTAAACAGTTAATTAAGCAACGAGTTAATTAAATGTAACGAGACAAGCGTATTATAGTGGGACCGTGTTCAATCGTATACTCAATGGCTATAATAGGTCCGATTCCCATTCAGAATGATATTTAAATCATCTTTATAACTTCACAACCTACGCGTGTGCAGGCGTTGTTAAGCTTTAGGGTAAGCCTAGTCTAAGTTACTAACACTAGATTCACTCTACCTTAGCCAGTAGATACTGAGCGAGAGATGTCTAAAACAAAAAAAAAGTAATGAATCAATAAAATTCTAAGGAAGATAGGTATTTACAACGTTATGAAAAGATTCAACGAAACAAGGCGCCTTGTTTGGAATCTCGCTTTGAGCGTTTATTGAAAAGTTTCGTTACACCGTCAAGTTTACGTGGGCTTTATTCATAATAAAAATTGTAAAATCGTTATTATATTTTATAATTTTTTTTACAGTAAATATTATTAAATTAAAAATCTAGTAGGTTTATTTTGAACTATAAATTTTTAAATAATAAATACTTTTATATTGAAGTCATCATAAAATTTTTCAAAAGTTCATTACTTCTTAAAAATTATCTTTATACTCATATCTCATCTATATCTCATGATAATGATACAAGATATTTCAAATGAAATAAAAAAGAAATAGCTATATGATATATCCCACATAGCCGGGTAGACAGAGGGAACGTATTGTTGAGACACTCCACTCCCCACGTATCAAGAAATCCATTCGAGGCATTGTTTATTGAGTGGCGAAACTCAATGCCGCATTTTGCTTTGTTACTACAGGAACATGAAAATACTAAAGAAATATTTCCCCTGAGTAGAAAACAAACTCATGACCGTCGCGCTTATAATCAGACGCCGTGCCACTGCGCCACGACAGTCTTAGACAAAATCAAAAGTGACTTCCATGGGTTTCTATAAAGCATCAAGTTCCTATCAAGCATGGTGTATATTTTTCATGGTGATACGTTGTTCGCCGCCGCTAAAAGTTTCTTAGCCAATTTACTGTTTAAGTGTACCCATTTGTCTCAAAACACCCAACTTTCGACAATTATTTACAGATTATGTTAAAAACAAATAGTTTTTTTTAATAAATAGTAAATAAATTTATTTCTAAGTCGCTTTTTAGAAAAAAAAATGGTTTATTTATATTTGTTTCGTTGTAAATTTAATAACAAGATAACAAAATACGTTTATAGTACTACTGTACTAATAGTTCATGAATTTATAATTTAAATTCTTGAATTTTCTAATTTTAATAACTATATTATATTTATCATAGCGGTGGTCAATATTTATAATACAATAACATAATGTGTTTAACATCATAGTTACATAAATTTTGAGAAAATTTAAATCTTTATAAAATATTCCTATTGTGAAATGTTAAATATACTACCACAAATCATAAAACCTTCAAAAAATTCTAAATTACAGAACTTGTACTATTTTTTTAATATACAGAGTAATAATAAAAATAAAAACTCATTAATAAAAAAATAAATTTCCAACTTGGCTTACAAAGATACCTTATTAACTCCTCCCTAATTTTAAATTAGAAAAAAGTTAAGTCGGCCATTTTGTGTTCTGATTAGAAACGCGCAAATTTGATAGCTACAAGCGAAGTAAAAATATTTTAAAAGGGAAGGAGGGCCTCGCCCTCGGCCTTAGATTTCTCGACGCCCATCGCTGCTTTTTTCTAAGGGAGATAGAAATTATTTTACTTTCTTCTTGTATGTTTTAATGTACTTTAAAAAAAATTTTTTTTCATAAATATCTTATATTGATTATATAAAAATATAGTGTATATGTATACCTCGTAATAAATTTAAATATCAATAAAAACATGACAATTGTTTTTTTCACACTATACATTAGCAAGATAGGTAGAGAGAACTTAGTGTTAAGACACTCCGTTCCCCACGCACACTCAACGGAACGCCGCGCTTTATCTGGTTATTAGAGAGAGAAAATGGAAATTTTAAATAATTATTAGTATTAATCCCCCGAGTTAGAATCGAATCCACAACCGTCACGCTTACAGTATTTTAAAATACAGAAAGAACCCTCCTCGCCCTCGGCCTTAGGTTTTTTGACGCCCATCTCAGCTTTTTTCCAAAGGGGAAATTTTGCAATTTAAATTTTATCTCTTCGTAATGACTCTCTGAATTTTACTGGATTCGAATTTCGCAAGAAATTAAATATGTTTGGCTAATCTTTGTGATGCTTTGTAAGCTGGTCACGATTGTTTTTTGTTTTGTGTATTCGTTGGCCTCACGTTGAGTGCTTTGGATGAAATGAGTTGATATTTTGGTTTTATATTTGGTTGGTATAGACCTACATTAAAATATGACCTTTACGTAAGAATAAGAAAATATTATATTATGTAGATTACTATTTCTTTAATTTTAAGAAAAAAAATGAAATAACTTATTAAAATTTTTAAAACATATTTAATAATATAATATACTCGTAGTAAGGTTTATGGATATAGTCCAAGTAAGTTAATCTTATTAGAAAATGGAACTCTTCTGTGTGCCCTACATATGTACATACAGACTCAAATATACATACAAAATTACTGAATGACAATTATTAGTGGTAGATTTATTTAATATTATCTTGTCGAGATTTAACAAATATAGGTGATATACGATTAAAAAAAATAACAAAACTTTTTAAAGATCTTGAAGTTCTTTTTTAAACTTTCTAATTAGATAAGACAACCAAACCATATTTAGAAATTTATTTTTTCACATTTTTACAATTATTCTACCCTACCATATCATTAAATCGAACCTGCACTAATATTATATATTTTTAAATCGAATATCTGTACACTACTGCATCACAGTTATAATTACCTGTTGTGTAAAACTTATTTGAAAATGGAAAAACAAATGCAAATCGTTAAAATAAAAGATAGCAGTTGATTCATTAGAGTCGATTCAAAGCAAGGGGTCACGGTGGAGGTACCTATAATTTTCTTTGCGTTTCTTCAGCGGACGCACCCTCCTTAAAATTCCAGATAACAAAGGCAATTGTTGAAATGGGAACAGATCAAAAAATAAATGACATTTAAGCTAAGTATTAAAAAATTGTAATAATAATTATTAAAAATAACCAACATTTTAGGATATTACTTTATAAATAATGATATCAAATCAAACCTAAATTAGCCGAATTCGTGTCAATCGTACAATTTCATATCAAGAAAGTATCAGGGAATATAAATTCTTTTCTTTTTCTTTATTGCTTACCATTTTTAACACTGTTCTATTAAAAACAAACTTTTACCAAAAAAAAAACCTAGACCCATTTATACAGAAACGTCATGACAGAGTGGAAATTAAAAAGTTAAACGTTCAACCAAAATGGCGGCGTGAATAGTTGGCAGTTTGAGAGGGAAAGTGTTCGAAACTTTTTAATTTGCGAACGTCCATGTTCGAAAGTCGAATTTTTCACCGCCAACTTTGAACGTTCGGTGCGCGGAATAGTTTAATAGTCTATATTTCAAGTTTGAACACTCAAAGTGCTGTGCAAACTAAAAATAGGTTAATTCGAAAAAGTTTTCAACACTATTGTGGTTTTGGTTATTTATAGGGATTAGATATAGAAGTTACCCCGATACTTTTTACTAGTTGCACTATGTTACTTTTAACTACAACTTTTTTCGCAATGTCAATCGTAGAAAAAAATACGTCACTTTTCTATTATGTTGAAATCTTTTTATCAATTTCATTGGAAACAATATAAAGTAATGTAATTGTCGACATACAGGCTACGTACGCGTCATCCGGCGGTACATCCTGTGAGGCCGGAAGTAGACATTACGTGGTTTGCGTAAAACGGAACTTTCGAAATAATATGATTTTATAAGCTATTTAAGTTTTTTAGAAAGTAAGTATAAGTTTTTTAGAATTTTACAAACATATTTTTGCCTTTGATGCTCTATACTTAACAAATAGCATCTTATTTTTTATGTTATAAATTAAAAGTAAATTTTCTCATGAACCTATATAGTTACAATAATATCAAACTAACTTTGAACTAAGTACTCAAAAACTCATAATAAAGAGAAAACAAAAAAATAACTGTTACAACCGACCATAGCACAGATTTTTTAAATTAAAAAAATCTTAAATTATCTATATAAACGTCAGTGTCACAATTTCATTCGTAAATTGGGCGCCGATAAAAAATAAAAAAGGGGTTGTGATTCACCCTCTTACAAAAACTTGCCACCCTTAGGTAAGTACATCTGTTTCCATGGCATTGCCGGTATATAATTTAAAATTTGCTCTTGTAAATTGTACATTTCGATTCGTGAAGAATTCACCCTTATTTAATTTTTTTAAAATATTTGCATGATTAAAAAAGTTTCTTATGTAAAACTAAATATTTTAATTTGAATATTTTACGAGGTCATTGCGAAGCAGTGGGGCAGCGTCTTTAAACGACGTAGATATAAGTTCGATTCCCATTCGCGTGAATAAATTTTCCCGTTTCTGGCAAATCTAATGAGGAGTATGTTTCACTCAATAAGCATGTCTACTTATGTTTCAACATTCTTATCCTGCTATATGGAGAATTCAATGTGAAGCAAAAAATAAATCACAAAATACCAAAAACATAATAAATTTCTTGAATGACAAAAGTCTATGCCAAAAAACACCAACTACATTATAGACCACAGTTTACTATATGTTATTTATATAGACTTGGCTTCATTTCACATAACTATCAATCAGAGAACATTTTTTTTAGCTTCACGTTTACGAAAGCAGGGATGTAACAAGATAGCCACAAATAACCTAGTGACAAGACACTCCATTCTCCGCTTTCCAGCCGATTTCTAAATGTTGCGTGTTGAACAGCTGTAACTCTACGCCATAATGTAGAGCCTGTAGAGCACTTTAGTTGTCTCAATTATAACTTAATTAACAAAAAAATTAAAGTTCAAAATCTCATTTTATTTGTAATTGTCATAAGAAAAATTAATGAACAATGAAGAAGTTAAGGTAGGTAGAACTATCTTTAAAAAATGAAAGGGTGAAGAAAATATATTCAACTTTAAGTTATGTAAGGAAACATAACTTCTAGATACATCATAATTCAAGCCGCACCAGCCTCTAGACCACAATAAATTTGGGCAGCATCGCAAATAAATATCGCTTGTAAAATTATAAATCAGATGGTGGGTACCATTAAGATGGCGCAACTCATAAAATGATTTTTTCATAAAAACGTATAAAAATGCATCTTTTAAAATATGTTTATGTTACCTTTTAATACAGAAATAAATTTTAAAACGTTAAATTAGTAATACAGGTAACCGATTGCTAATATTAACAATATATTTTGTTATTTTAATATATTAATGAAATAAGAACACTAAAACTTAAGTTAGGCCACTTTACAACAAAACAGCATTAAATTAAATTTCGCAAAGACGCCAACTGCAAAGAAAACATTAAATGCGAATTGAAACATATTTTGTGGGTTTTAAGGAAACGTAGACAGACGGCTGGAGGCGCGCCAGATAGGAACAATTGTTTTTTTTCCTACCCTGGTCTGGTCTCATACAAGTCTAGGCCCTGGGTTGGCTAGTGTCCATCTCAGACTGTATAATGACGGGATATCTTTTATTATTAGTTTTTAGTGTGTTACTTATTTTTTTCTCTCTGAGTTCTTCACTTTCATATTAGATCTAATTTGTGTAGATGTTAGTAACATGCTATGCTCAAAGCAGAGAAGTTACTGTATTTTAAAATCAGATTTTGGAAAATTTTACACATTTATATATATATATATATATATATATATATATATATATATATATATATATATAAATATGTGTGTGAGTGTGTGTTTGTGTGTGTATATATATATATATATATGTATGTTAAAGAGCACTAGCAGCACTGTATAGGATCGTCATATTTTCTATTAATTTGTAAATTGTTTATGAGTACCTGTATACACTTACTTTCCGTATTCTATAAATATAATATGTAAAGTTCAATCGATTGTAATTTTAAAAATATATAAATTAAATATGGTATTGGAACCTAATGCTACTAGTTTTATGTTCTACTATTATATAGTTCCCCAGTCGTGGCGCAGCGGCACGAAATGTGACTGTAAAACTGACTGGTTGTGGATTCGACCCCCACTCGAGGAGAAGAAATATTTACTTAAATTTATATTTCCATTTCTTCGCTC
>DWAO01007266.1:0-10323 GCA_018230605.1 Heliconius congener
GGAAAATGCGACCATAGGTTAGGATTACGCGACGAATTTCAAATTCAAAGTGTGTGTCCGTTGAGTGTGTCCGTTCGTCAAAAGCAAACAAAATTTTGCTTTTGAAGAACGGACCAAATTATCCTAAAAGAAAAGAAAAGAAACTAGTTTTTTTTAGATCAATTCTATAAGAAATTCTTTTAAAAGAAAAGAGAAGAGAAGAAGGAGAGAGTCTTCTCTTCTCTCCTCTCTCTCTCTCTCTTTGCTCTAGGTGCACGCGGAGAGAACCGGAGAGAAGGGGAGAGAAGCGGAGAGAAACGGAGACATGCGGAGAGAAACTTATAGAAACGGAGAGAAGCTGAGGGAAGCTGATATAAGCGGTGAGTAACGGAGAGAAGCGGAGTGAAACGCTGAGAAGCGGAGAGAAACGGAGATATGCGGAGAGAAGCGGAGAGAAAAGGAGGGAAGCGGAGAGAGGCGGAGAGAAGCGTAGACAAGCGGAGAAAGTAGAAGAGAAGCGGGGAGGAACGGAAAGAAGCGGAGAGAAACGGAGATAAACGAAGAGAAGTGGAGAGAGACGGAGAGAAACGGAGAGAAGCGGAAAGGAGAGAAATGTAGCGGAAAGGAAAGGAAAGGAAAGTGGACAACGAAAGCGTCCTAATGAGGAACGGAGTGTCTTATTATTAGGTTTCCAGGGTCCCTCCGGCCTACCCTGCTATATGTGGGATACAGTGAAGCTAAAAAATAGCCATATAACTTTTTTTTATTTATAAGGAAAATCTCTAAGCGATAAAAATATGAAATCCCAAAAAATATGGCAACCCAAAATATTAAAACATGGACTTAATTTTAGTGTAATAAGTAAATAATTCTGTGATATAAGCGGGCGAAGCCGAGAATCTGACACTTTTTCTGACATTGCGCCACGGTTGCATATCACTTAATTGACCTACATATTTTATCTATTCCATTTTATCGCACAAGCAAATAGTTTCATTAATTCATTTTGCCGACACAAAATATTTCTGATTTATAAAATTTTATATTTCAACGTTTCATTTGTAGAATTGGACAAAGGACGATCTTCCTCAATTAACTTTTTATAGAATTCACGTACGTGAATATAATCCCGAAGTTGGAATCGTACCCACAATCGTCACGTTTTACAGTCACACGCTTGTGGACCTGTTTATACAAAAAACTATATCGTGATAAAAAAATCCAATTTCCCATACAAAAAAAAAGATAATTCTGAACAAATTGGCACTGTCAACTGGAAGAGTACAACACAAAGAGTACAAGTACTACTTGCAATATTGTACGATCGTATTAATCAGACCGAAGCGTAATTGACGCGTCTCCAATGGGCTAATAACGATTGCTTCGAACTCAGTTAACGACGAATTAGATCACATGATTGCTTTATACTGTACTCGGTATGATTAAAGTTTGATGACGTGTAGACGAGCTTGTATTGGTCCCTTATGAGAACGTCTATATTGAGACAGACAACTTTTGTTATTAATTTATAATATATTTTTCTATAAAAAATGTTAAAAAAATACTTATTTATATGTTTTTAAATTAGTCGTTACTCTAGTCGATGGTTGTGCGTTTGAATTAGCGAGAAAGAAATAGTTTTTATAGTGAATGCATTACATAAATAAGACAAATAACAAGACTAGTAGGTACCTTAGGTACCACCATTATTTAGAACCAAATTTGATTTATAAATATATGTTTTTAAAATTTTTAAAGACTATAAACACCATCTACCATCAATTACCCTATCTAATTCCCATTTCATGCAATTCTTTAATTAAGTTAGAAAAATTATTTTGGTTTCTTGAATTTTGTGTTTTCGTTCATAAGATAGATTTTTAGAAAGCAATCGACTTTAAATCTGAACTGTAAAACCCACACGTGAAAGGAATTTGAGAATTTTCTTTTTTCTAACATTTCTATTTAAGTGAGGTGCTTATTTGATACTATAGAGGTTATTTGTGTGTTTTCAGAAACCAATAAAAGTGTAATGAACCAATAATAAACACATGTTTCTTCTCAATATAATTATATGAGTGTTCAAACGAGATATTATTGCTTCTGAAATTATTATATGATATTTTATTACGTCCCGCACCAAGGGACGTCAATGAGTATACAGTTTCAGCAGGTCCCTGTCAATTGTACATGTACGTACTTATATATGTATCGATTAATTGTGAAGTAAACTCTAATTAACATTTCGGTTATTCAAAAAAATTGAAAAATGGCACGTTATATATCTTAAGTACTACAGAATAAGATTTCTTTATTCTAAAATATGGACATGACATGGCCAGTCGTGGCGGAGGAGCACATATGTGTGACTGTAAACGCAACAAGTTGTGAGTTCGATTCCACTTCGAGGAAATGAAATATTTAATATTTTCATTTCTTCACTCTGGTGTCGAGGCAAACCGCGGCGTTGAGTTCCGCCATTCAACTCAACAAAAAATGATCATAAAAACCACTTAATAGGCGCATACATATATCAAATAATGCAAAACACAACTGCGTTTAGAAAATTTTACAGTGGGATTTTCCAAGGCAAAAATTACATATGATTTGATCGTTGACGTTTCCTACTGTAATATAAAACGACGCGTTACGTGACTCTTGTAGTAAACATGACGAGCGAACAATTCTTGTCTTTTTCGATTCTTTTAGTTTTGTTTTTGGTGATTTTTCCTATGGAATTATGTTATCCAAGTGCAATATATGGAAATGTTGGTTGGTATGACTTTTTTTGTTTTAAAGACTAGTAAAGTTGCAGTAAATTAGAAATAATAGTTATATATCTAAATCTTGCTGAAATAAATATGGGCATTTTACCGCTTGGATTTAATTTTTCGCATTTAATTATCATATTTCAACATTTCAGCTACCAACGATGACTCGTATCGTAATGCGAAAATCTCATCGAATGCTGTTTATAAAAGAGGTATATTTATTTTTAGATTTAAGCCGCAAACATATATTCATATTCATAAGGTATCATAGGTATAGTATCTTATTATCGCAGCGAGAATATGAAAATATTAAATATTTCATTCCTCCAAGTTGGACTCGAACTCCCAACCGTCGCGTTTTGCAGTCGTACGCTTGTGCCTCTACGCCACGATGGCCTGGCCCGGTTCTGAATAACTTTCATTAAGCTAATCTAAAAATACTTTTAGTTTCAGACACCCACCATATGCAGGAGACACTGTTTGATTGTAAAGGGTAGTATGTGTTTTACCCTACGCTCTTTATCAATATTTCTGTATACCATGAAATGTAAGACGTGAAGGTATCCTGTTTATAAATGTGTTATAAGCGGTTGTCGTTACAATAACTGAAATAAACACGTCGATATTTACTATTAATGATAGCTGTGAAAAATTTTCTAACATAGATATATTATTTTTCATAGAAAGTTAATTTCCATTTCTGATATAATAAAAGTTTTAAATAAAATGTTCTAAAGATTTATGTAAACATTGTGCACAATTTTAAGAATAATTTATTTTCCAGTTGCGGGCAATCGTAGATACTGTACCAGTAGAAGCTGCCAGGGGTCGTGTAGGGCCATGAATTACAGAGTGGGACAGTGTAATAGGAATGGCGTGTGTGTGTGTTCCCGAAGATACTAATAAAACTTAAACCTATAGTAAATACATTTAAATTATTTAGTACGTCAGTAGAAGTAGAAATTGTTGGTCCTATTTTTAGAAGTTTAAATAAAATATTTATTTTGGTACTATTTTCGTTTGTTTTTAGATATTTACAAAGATTTTTGTTTGCTTTAGAATTTAGATTGACTATTTTTAAGTATGTAAAATTAAATAATGATGATATAAGATTAAAGCTGTAATGGTGTAGTAGAGTAGTGTCTTACTGTAAGTGAGATGGTTGTGGTTTCTATCGTCGGTCGGGGAAATGATTATTGTATTTAAGTTATTTCCATTTTCCCCGCTCTGGTAGGCAAATGTATCGATAAATAGGCGTAAAATGGAAACGGAGTGTTTCTTCCTACCATTTACCGCAATGTTTAAAACATTATACACACATTATTATTAATAATATAAGCACTATATTATGGCAACATTATTTTGCTTCGAGAAAGTAAAGTTAATTAGTACTTAGTTCAAATAACTGTATCGTATACCTAATCCCTTGGCACAAATTGACTAACACGGTTTAAGCTCGAGACCTACAAATCGAGCTGTACAGACAATTACATACACGCTTAGACTTTGTTCAACCAATTAATTACTGAGAATATTTTCATTTAGGTTTTTGCATAGTTACATAGGTAGTTCTTTATGTGGCCTACACGATTACGGCTACATCTGATGTCTGTGTTATTAATTATTTTTTATAAATATTTTGTATTAAATTTTAATATACTTTCATATCAACCATCAAATTTAATAAGTCATATATTTACTTCTCTTGGATTTTAACCCATGATACTGCGGTGCAATATTTTTTTTGACGTAGTTATAAAAAAATATGAATATAATAACTTTTTGTCCAATTAGCCGTGTTATTGTGATAAACTCACTAATATTTAAAAAGGATTTTAATATTACAGTGTTATTAATTTATTTGCAATTTTTTTTATTATTATTTCTCTATAACATATATAAGTACTCTGTGATGTAAGTACAATTTTAACTGATACTAAATATATATTCCCAGCCAGCGCCAGTCGTGGCGCAGAGGCACTAAGTGTGACTGTAAAATCGACTGGTTATGGGTTCGATCCCCACTCGAGGAAGTGAAATATTTATTTACATTTATATTGTCATTTCTTTGCTGTGGTGTCGAGCCAAAGCGCGGCGCTGGGTTCCGCTACTCAACACGCAATGGAGTGTCTTAACACTAGTTTCCTTCTGCCTAAATATATATCTTAAAACAAGTTTTTGTAATAACAATTACTGGTTTAGATGAAGCACTCTGAGAAACAAAAAAAAATCGTTATAACAATTCAATATTAGTTTGTGTGTTTAACATAACATTAGCATTTTCTAAGTAAATAAACATATAATAATATCATTGTGACACCAAAAAGTTTAGTAGCACCATTATGTCACTAGTAACTCTTAAAAGAAAATAAAATCTAATCCCATTTCGATTTCAACACAAGAATTACTGAACCTAACTCCTAAAACCAGTAACATGTCAAAGACAGTGGACTGGAACAAACCTAGTCCATACAATCCTCTTACTGGCCGATATGTCGCTTTTAAAAGAGATTGTGGCCAAGGAAACTTCTATTTTAAAATGGCTCTCTCAGTTGATTGAATTTGAGCTAACTAAGCATTTTGTATTATAAAATATTATTGCCTTGAATTGATATGTTTCCTTATGTCTTCATTTGTAAAGAAAACTTAACGACATTTTTTTTGTATTAAGGGACTTTGGGAAAGGAAGGGAAGGGAAGGGAATTTTCAGGTTAAATTTTAAGGGTGAGGCTTGTCGTTTCGCAGAGGCACAAGCATGCGACTGTAAATGCGATAGGATATGGATTCGATTGTCACTCAAGGAATTAAAATATTTCATATTTCCGTTTCCTCGCTTTGGTTACGAGGCAAAGCAACACGCAGCTCTTTCAGAATTCGACGGAAAGTGGAGAACGAAATTGTCTCAATGGGAACTAAGTGTCTTAACACTAGGTTCCCAGGTTCTCTCTACCTGTTCTGTTATGTGTTCTGTTTGCAAATACAGCCTTAAAAAAATTAAATAGTTCAAAACATCAGTTGGCGTTCATTCAGTTACATACTAGCGATTTATCGAATGTATGTGCCGTATTTGCGGATCTAGTCACCACGTGATTTGCCTTTGTGTCCAGACCAGTCGTGGCGCAGGGGCACAAAGTGTGACTGTAAAACCAAATGGTTGTGGTTTCGATTCCCATTCGAGGAGATGAAATATTTACTTACATTTATATTACAATTTCTTCGCTTTGGTGTCGTGGCAAAGCGCGGCGTTTAGATCTGCCACTCAACACGTAATGACTCCAGAATCCGGCAGAAAGTGGGGAACGGAGCGTCTTAACACTAGGTTCAATCTGTCTACCCTGTTCTGTGCGGGATACAGCGTGAAGCTGATTAATTTTTTTTTACTGTCTGACTGCACTTAATATAATAGATTTTTTTGATACCACTAAGAGTAGAAGTTAAAATAATCATTTTATAACTTAGCTTGTAACGTCGATCTGCATTAGTAGGGTTATGTTAAATTTTATCTTTATATATTAATATTTTATAATAATAATTTATTTATTAAATAAACAAATACAAAACTTTCTAGTCATTGGAACCTCACGTCAAGACTCTACACTAAACTGATAGTAATAAAAATAATAGAAACTATAAAGTTTAATTTTTCTTTTTGGTTCTCAACAGTGTTACTTTTGTTTGTATAATATACGAGTATATCTGTATGTGATTATTTTATGTATAGAAGGTATGAGGTGTGATTGATGTAGGTGTATGATTATTGTGTTTATATCTTTATATGAATGTATGAGTGAATAGGAAATGTTTATATATCACATAGTTTAAGTAAAACTAGCTTTCCGACTTAGCAAGATTTAATTATATTTGAGTGAGAAAAGAACCCACAACGGTTTCAATTTACAGTCAATAGCCGAGCCGATGCGCTACGATGGCTTAAGTTATTTTTAATAAAAAAAATCTGTTTTATACTGTCCATAATCTTTCTGTAATAAAAGCTTATAAAGATAAAAAAATACAATGAACAAAGAAATTAAGTAATTTTCTTATACACCTTCCATGAACTAAGGTTAGGTGTGAATATAAAATATTTACAAATATATTTTTAGAATCTACATCAAGTTGTTCTCTACCTAACCTATTAAAGTTCCAAAGAATAATAAACAACCAAGAGGAAAAAACTTATACAAAGTAGAATTTTTAAGTTTCGCAAAAGCTAAGGAACTAGCTTACCACAAAATAGTTAAGTTCTATCAATAAATAATTAAATTTTAATGTTTTCGAAAGCTTTTCTGAGTGAAAAGCTATTGAAATTTTACATATTTATTTTATATATTTACGTAAAATTATTTTAAATAATTGCTTCCGGTGATTATGTGTATGTTTAACACTAAGAGAATTTTACGATGAGGCACAACAGCGCGATTGTTAATGCGACATTTTGTGGGTTCGATTACCACTCGAGGAAATGAAATTTAATTTTTCATTTCTTCATTCTGGTAATGAGGCAAATCATAACGCCTCGAGAATCAGGCGAAACGGAAGTGTCTTTATGGTTACAGAGGGTATTGATACTATGTTCCTGGGATACAGCGTAAAGTTAAAATCGTTCCAAAAAAAAAAATTGATATTCTAAATATTAATCGGAAATATATCGAAGTAATTGGTTTATGCAATTTTGATACTTTGAAGTTTAGTAAAAGCATTGTGAAGCGTAAAATACATACATACATTGTTGGTGTGTTATAAAGTGACCTCATAAAAGGATAAGTAATCTTTTTCCTCTCGAGCAAACTAATAAAATACATAGAAATTCACTTTAACTTTGAAATAAATATTGTATTACTCTTCTATTTTCAGATACAGTGTAAATAAGATTAGGATTTATCACCTGACAAACTACATTCTCTTCCTGCAATTGTTTATATAGAACGAATTGATATATATTTATTGAAATAATCGATAAGTGCCAGTAAGATTTTATTTTAATTCCTTGTACTGCTTTGTTTAGGAAAAAATATAAATTATGGTCAATACTTAAATATTTTTTTATAATGATAGTATATTAGTAAATGGTTTTAACGCAAAATAACTCTATTATAAAAAGAGAAATATAATACTATACTAAATATTTAAATTTTTATATGCTTGTTACAACTTATTTTTGTTGTTAGCATCTCTGTAGGGGGATTTTTACAAAATTTCCGCTACCCAAAGATAATTACTTAGAATTATCATTTGGCGTGAGAATGCTATTTTTTAAATATTTTTAACATTTTTAAAGTGTTATTCCACACTTACGAAAGATAAGTTCTATTCCTATTAAGTATTGTTCAAATCACGCTACGTTTAAATTAATATATATTTTATATAAACTTTAAAACTTAAACAAAAAATAAACTCCTTTTTTTTAATGTAAAAAAAGTTAATGGTATGGAAAGAAGGGTCCGTACCATATACCTGTAAATTTAAATAAAAAAGAAGCATTACTTTGTGTTTTCTTAGACGTTTTTTTGCTGTGTCTGAATGACGTTTTTACCTATATTTATTAAATAAAGTAAATATAACGTTTTACAAGGGACAAATAAAGATCATAAATATTTAGTAATAGATATATTTATTAAAATTAAGAACAAAAACAAATCAAATGGCAAGTTCCTTTTTTATAAAACATGACTTTTGTACATAGATCCATGCATTCTTTGTTGTTCTTGCAGAATAAACTTCCTCCTACTATACGACGCTTTGTAATTTTATGATTCAACTCTCTTTCATTTTCAAGTTGATTCAATATATTTTCATCTAAAACAAAAAAAACATAGTAATAGTATTCATCTAAAACAAGTGTATCAAAAATCTTTTTACATTCATGCTACTATGAAATAAATGAAAGTATATTTTGTATTTTTATCAGAATAGTTACTCATTAAACGATTTCCTAAGAGTTACAGGGAAATCCCCTAGTGTGAAGCGACACCTAACTCGTCGTCGTTATCCGGTAGACAATTCTTGTCTACCGGATATTATTTAGTTAAAGAAAATGTTTTTGTATAGAGTAAATAGATATTCATGGCTATATTTCGATCCCGTTACATTGAACGTTAAATCTGAGGACTAGAAAACAATTCATATTTATTATTTTATTTTCGTAAAAATAGTAATATTTTCAATAATATTTCGCGATTTTTTAGGCCACGTTAAACGCCAGGTTAGTAGATTGTTTACGTCTTAATAAGTAAGTAAACAATCTAATAATTATAGGTCAATCCATGAAAATACCATAAATATACGAGCGAATAAAAATCGGTCATGTCCGAGTTGGATTCGTTGAACGGGGCTTTCGTATTCATTTCAGGATTGTAGTCAACAAGAAATACAACTTATAGAAATAAAGTTAACAAACTTAATTTTGCGACCATATGCATTTATTTTATTTGAATTGAACTAAACTAAAATCTAAGAAATACCTATAAATTTTCACTTTTTGGATTTTTTCCTTTATTTGTATAGTAAATTTTCTCTCTCGCTTGATAACTTAACATGATTTCGATATAAATGGTCTTGACAGATAGACAGACGGACAATAAAGGGTTTCATTTTTACTCTTTATGTACGGAACGATAAAAAATGAAAGAAGTAATAATATTGTACTCACCCTGTAAAGCCTGAACGTGACATGCCAATAAATATATTATTGCAAAGAGAACTGCGAAGAACTTCATATCTGTAGTAGTTATACAAAGCACTGAACTGATTATAACAGAGAATCCCTTTTATATGTGCAATATGAGTAGATCTAATGAAATCGTAATTGCATCCAATGTAAATATTGCGTATGCACATAACTTTTCCTACGTCCAATTTACGCTTGTGATAAATGATAAATATTTTTATTATCATTTCTTATAAATAATTTCTTAATAAATATTTGATTTAAACATAACTTATTGTTATTTACCCGATTTTTACGTTAAGGTAACCTAAATTATGTATTCGTATATCCTTCGTTGATATACTTCGGTATGTTGCTTGAATACTGGATTGATTTTTTTAGCTTTACCTTGCATACCGTACTTTATCTTAAGGCACTCCGTTCGTTTTCTCTGCTATATTTATTAAAGATACTGGCTGTTCAACAGCGTACCTTATCGTATCTTCACTATTAGAATGGAGAAATTAAAATAACAAATACACCCGAGTAGGTATCGAACCCAAAACCACACACAAAACGCTACTGCACTACACTATATGTATCACTTATTCATATAACAAATTACAGAATTAAAATAAAATTTAAAAGTTCGTATTAATTTTTATCTATAGTACAGATAAATGTCTGCATACAAATATACATACATATCATTATTTAAATTTTATTTTCACGATTATTATACACATGATACTATTTAACCGGAATAATCGCGATTAACTTAGTATTATACCTTTTTGGAAACCCAACGATTCGAACACTGCTGTAGTCCGTGGCCATGGTTAGACTGAGTTAGTCAGGTCATCCATCCATTACCCTTAAATATATATATATATATATATATATATATATATATATATATATATATAT
>DWAO01007267.1:0-10323 GCA_018230605.1 Heliconius congener
TATGGATTTATTAATTTTCGTTTCTACGTTCTGGTGGAATAAGCGCGGCGTTGAGTTCCGCCTTTTAGCACTTAATGTCTCGAGAATTTGGTGGAGAGCAAAGAATAAAGTGTTTAAACGCTAGATTTTCTCTGCATATTTTGTGGATTTGCTTGAAGCTAATTTTTTATTTCAACGCTTCATTAAGCAGACAGAATATAGGGATCAGTCACTTCGTAATGCATTCATTTTAGAACTATAGCGTTTCTTAAGATACAGGTTAGTTAATATTCAGTTGTTTCTATATTTATCAAAACTAAAAATTTTCTTTTTGAGGCCAGTCGTGGCGCAGCGGCACAAAGTGTGAATGTATAACCGACTGGTTGTGGGTTCGAGCCCCACTCGAGGAGATGAAATATTTATTTAAATTTATATTTTCATTTCTTCTCTCTGGTATCGAGGAAAAGCGCGGCGTTGAGTTCTGCCACTCAACACGCAATGCCTCCAAAATTCGACAGAAAGTGGCAACGGAGTGTCTTAACACTAAGTACCTACCCTGCTGTGTGCGGGATATAGCGTTAAGCTGATTTATTTATTTATTTTTAAACATTACCAATAACTAAAACAAAAAAAAAACCACAACAAAATTACAGTAATAAAAGGAGAAAACCGGAAAATCGTAAATGTGTCATCGAGAACGAACGTCCGCCATGTTTGGTGCACCGCGAAAGTGAGATTTCGCGCGGTGCATCGGCTCCCTTGACCTGCTTACCGCCCCCCGCGGATAGGCTAGATCTGAGCTAGCTGTGCGTAACAACTACATACAACTATAACTACACTACTATACTTTACTATACTATAGTATAGTATACTGTAGTACAAAACCACTGTACTAGATCACTACGGCCGCGGCGATTGGGCGTGTATGACGTTTTCTATTATTTATATACTTATTTATGTACTAACATATGTATGAGATAAAATGTGAATCATTAATAATTAATTTAATTCAGCAATTAAAATAGTTTTATATGAGGTCTTCGTGATGTTGTCATGAGTTTGATTCCAGTTGAGACAAACGTTTCAGTTTAGAATGCTTTAATTTAACATGCCAAGTAGTAGTGATTACGAAGTACTTACTCTAGCTAACCTGCTGTGCGGGAAAGAGCGTGAAGCTGCCTTTTTTAACAAGGATAATAAACATTTCGTTATTTTGAAGTGAAATAGCTTTAGATTTTCTAGATAGAATAAAATGGAAGTAATTGCTAATTAGAAGTAAACAAAAATCAACATCAGAGGATTGGTAATCGAAATCGGTGACGAAATAATAATTAAAAGTAAAAATTACGCGTTATCAAACGTATCTCATTTAATGGCTAGTGAAGTACTTCAGGGACTCGGTGAGTTACGACATTTTTAATTATTTTATCATTTCTATACCTACATACATATATGAAATTGGAACGTAGCCGTAATACTAGTTGATATGTTTATTTCAATAATCAGAAAAACATGTAACTTTTTTGTATTACATATTTATTATATAAAACCTCATTTGTTCTTTTAATATATGTCACTTTCTTTCTTTTCTTTCAGCTTCACGCTTTATTCCGTATATAGAAGAGTAAACAGAGGGAACCAAAAGTAAAGAAACTTTGCAATAGCGAAAAGATAAAAAAAAATCATATCTCCGAATGGGGATCGGCTCCGCAACCCTCGCGTTCACAATAAGATTGTGCCACTGACGGCTCAAAATTATTAATAAGAAAAAAATATTATATAATTTGCTATCTACTGTGGGCAGAGGCTGTGTGTGTGACTCACATCATTATTGTCGTTACTTTCGCCATTAAATACCTACATTCTTGAGTTAAATTATGAGTTTTTTATAAGGTTTGCATCATTAAATAACTTTAAAACATGTTAATCAAAGTAAAGGCGTGATGCGTTACAATCGTGCCAGCGTGGACCGCCGGCAACCAGTGCAGCGGATATGTTGGCCAATACTTACATTATCCTTATAGCCATTCGGTCGCGATATACAATACAAAGGGATTGGTTTATTTGATGATGATACGAGTATAACTGATTTTTTTAATATTAGTTGTTGTCATGGATTTTTTAAGAATTATTTTAGCTTCACGCTGTATCCCGCGTTCATCAGGGTAGAGGATATTGGAGAGAATCCAGTGTTACGACACTTTCTGCTCAATTTTCGAGACATTGCGTGTTAAGTGGCAGAAATTAACGTCTACCTAGGGTACGCTGATATTTCAACGTTTGGGTAGTCGTGACTTACATTTCATTTGTTTTAAGAATTATCTTTGAAAACTACTACGGTATATATATGTACAAGAGAATATATTATTCCAACATCCAAAATAATACCAAGCTTAAAGAATGTAGGTGTAAAAGAACCGCGGAACAAAAGTTCGAAAGGATTACCGTAGTGGGCGACCAAGGCCTCGCGGTGTGGCTCTTACGTATATAGTATATAGATACAGTACGGGCGGCGCGGGTTGGCTGCTTAATGTATTACGACATACGGATATTGGCTTAGCGATGTCGAAAATTGAAATTTGACGGCAACTTTTATATGGCACGTTAGTGTTAGAATACAGGAACTTCGTTTAAAGTGATGTTTTTAATTTTTTTATCTTAGCTTCCACTCTGTATCCCGCCCGTAGCAGGATAGACGTTGGTGTCTGGACACTTCGTTCCGCATCTGGTGTTTAGACACTTCGTTCTGCAAAATTAATACTTATCAGTTTAATATTTCTAGATACCGTTAGCATTTCGGAGTGGGCATCGATAAGTTATTCGATCTAAACATCGCCTATTGTATATGACATATTTATATTATAACAGGTTAAGAATTTAGAAGAAATCAAGTCACTAGCTTAATGTATTCTTAAGACACTTCTTCTTCAGTTCTTCAAATCTGCCTGTCAAATGGCAGAACGTTTTGTAGTATTATATTTAAAACTTAAATATATTATTTTAATTATTGCATTATAGAGTGAGCAAATATTACCTATTCGCTCAGAGTTAATAAAGCGTAATAAAAAGGTTATATAAATAATTTATAATATGCTCATTTATCTATATATGTAGATGTATATAGAAATTATCCTTTTATAACAATTATCCTCCAATAAATTATCTATATACAAGTATTTATGAAGTAATATTAAATAATGCATTTGTGTGCATATGAAAAATTATGAGATAGTTAATTTGTTTTCTAGAAATATTCTATAGTTTGTATATAATATAATATATTATAATACACTATAATAAATTAACTAAGTTACAACTAAGTCTTGACTTTGGCAAACGATTAAAAACTCGGTTAACGACTTTGTTTCCTGTATCAATATATATGTAATTAGACGTGAGGCAATATCCGGTTTAATGGTACACTCAAATAAAACGATTTTTATCATGTTGAACGTTTTTTTAAATCATGATTTAGTTAAATTGCTTAGTTTTCTAGCAGTTTAGACGATTTTTATATTATAAAGAGTTTTATATCTTATTAGTATTTAAAAATAATTCTTCAAAATTGTGATTATAGGTATATAGAAGACATTATAAATCGAACTTTCGCACATGCGTTGGCAATACTCAATTGTTACCAACATTGCCAAATATACGCCAGTACCGGAAACTGTGAAATACCACAACAGTGCGCGCGCGCAACGCAAACAAACAAACAGACACTACGCTATATTGTTTCTTCCTTTGTTATGAAAACAATAATTGTTACACCTCGTGCCTTCCTTCATCTCGTATGCGAGTATTTATATCCGGTATCTTCGTTGTAATTGTCAATTTTAAATACATTTTATATGTATATTTTGTTGTTATCTAATATAAGTATATGTTTTTTTCTGTTTGTTTATTTGTTATCTTACTCCTTCTAAATGGTTGGACCGTTTTGAACAAAATTTTATGTGTATATTTCTATAGAATATATAAGTATTTTCGATTATGCGACGACGTATTAAAACTTCCAGGGTGAATCCAGTTTAAAATACTACTACTTACAGAATTTCTAAGTTAATTAACATTTTTTATAAAAGAAACAAATTAGATGATTCTGAGTATACGTGGCTAAGTTGTAATAAATTTATGAAAATTATAAAAGTCATAACTCAAACCGGTATAAAGCTTCATAGCTTTAAAAAAATAATAAACAAAAAATACACATTTAAAATTTTATCTGCTCTTTGCCACATCGAATTAAGATTATTTTTTTATTAACGCACCACCACCTACGCATTTTCTGTAGTTACACGGAGTTGATAACAATTATTTATAAATCGAGGAGCAATTTCCATTTCTTTTCATTTAGACACATTCAGTGTACTCGAATCTGTAAGAACTGGGATTCGAATAAATAAGTATCGCGTTTTCTTATTTCAGGTCCATGACAAAATTTAACAACATTATATAACATTGTAACCACATTAGAACATCTAAATATTATTAAAGCAGGAAAATATACTTCCATTCATTCAACCGCAGATACATACATACACGTATTGACTAATCTTACCCACCATATATGGTGTATACGTAAATCCCTAAATAAGTAGTACGTGACTTCGACGTAGCGCAGGGGCACAAGCGTGCGACTGTAGAGGCGACGGTTGTGGGTTCGATCCCAATTCGTTGTCACAAGAACTCACCATCGAGACACCATCAAAATTTGGTTTCACTCCACGACGGCCTCTTATTACTGATTATCGTCACACATGCGCCCAAAAAGTGGACGTAATATACGAAATATTATAAAGAGTATTTTTTTGCTACAATAAAAGAACGAAATCGATTGCTTTTTGTTAGCGCTTTCAAATATCTGGTAACGTTTGACCTCTAGGCCGATGTTTTGTTGAGAATAAGAAATAAGTCTGTCTACAAACGTCGTTACTGGAGTTCGCGCACAAAAAATTCGAGTCCTAGATCTTCTAATTTAGACACTTGTAGTTTTTGAGGTCGTCCTGTGTAGCTCTGTGAATTGTAATGGAGACTGCTTCTTAACCTTTGGATGATGTAATTTTTAAAGCCTTTGTGACATATTTGGTAAATAGCTGTAGATCTAACTCATCAATCACTATTAGGCTACTGTAAACGCAATGGTTTCTTTAACTTTTTAAAGATCTGCTCGTGTAAAGGGCATTCAGTTAATTTTTATAGTTTAGTTTTTTTAAATTTTAATATTTCTGATGATGAGACGAGATGGGCAGAAGACCAGTCTGATCCCTATTCCTACAATCTTCAATGGTTTTGGATTCGAAAGCTTTAAGGTATTGATTAATTTCATTTCCTCGCCTTGGTAGACAAAGTGCGATGTTGAGTTCCGCCACTTAAAACAATGTTCTGATTTCAGGTGGAAAGTATAGAACATGCAATTTGCGGGATAAATCGTGAAGCGGAGACAAATCCACCAGTATCAAGATGTTCGCAATGATGTTACAAGTAGCTTAAGTTAACACTTATTTGTACTTCTAATTTCAAATTATTCTTCTCTGAACACCGAAATTGCTTTACTGAATTATAAAAAAATGTTTTTTATATATCCTTCATACATCCCTGAGGTTAATGTTTCATTTAAATTCCAGCCGCTCGTAGGCTTCTACATTATTTATAAGTACTAACAACCCATAGCGTGTGTGGAGATTCATTTCATATGAGGTCCCAAAGACCTCAAGGGCGTTTTCTGTAGCACATATTCAGATATTCGTTACAGAAAGTCCAGTTACATTGTATTTATTCTATAGTTAAACAAAATAATTCATTACGAAAACAAAAAGAATAGTATATATTTTATTTTTTTGCATTTTGCGAAATAAATGTGGAAAATAAATAAAAATATACATAAATATCCAATTAAGAATGAAATATCGTTACACTGTGTTTATTCTATTTCTCATTAGGCCAGCGTTAAAGAGCTTAAAGTTTACATAACCTACAGAACCCTTCGTCCTAGGGTTAGTATGGTACGGTTTGTATCTTTGAACAGTCGGTCACAATGCAAAATATCCAGTATAGGGTTTTTGGCTCGGTTTGCTGAGGAAACAATGGATACTAATGTAAACCTGATTCAGGCACGTGTCAGGCACGAGATTCAGAACGCTTTAACGTGTAATTTGAAGTGATGTGAGTAATCATATTTTTAATATTTTTGCCATTATGCAACTCTTAATAAACGAATGAGCCCGTCTGACTGGAAACTTGACGGTTCTAGGTTCAATTAGTTAGTGGGGAAAGGTTTGTCTTGACATTAAATTCCCTCTCTCCACTCTGCTTTTTTGCGTTACAATGTGAAACTAAAAATAGGAAGCGAATCAAGCTCCACATTTCTAGTATATTACATTTATATTCTATTAGATTTTATAATTTCCTTTATATTCCACTTCCACACACATATATTTTATTTAGTTATTTCTGCGTATTTGTATATATTAATTTAAAGCAGAGAAAACCTGGAATTCCATATATATTTTGACTGGTACTGCCATCGTGTCCCTACTCAGGTTCAGCGGCGGCGCTTATCAGCTATAGATTCTAATTAAATTTTATTATACAAGCCTTGTAACGTTACCCAAAGGCTAGCTCTAACGTTCAAAGAGAGTCGTCCTCAAACATTGCTCTCATCAATTTACATTGTTTGCAGACCGTCTGGCCTAAAACAATTAACGCTATAATCGCATTTTGTGAATATTTAGAATTCTATTAATAAAAACTGATAATTTTGCAAGAATAATTTTAGGTTAAATTATATTATGTTATCTTCGAATCTCGTCATCATCGTCTTTAACGTTCATCGTCTTTAACAGTCTTGGTCAATTTCACTAATAACTGTATCATACTTGTACGTTGCGTTAAATTCCACCACTGAATACAACATCTCAAAAAAGTCTCTGATCTGGTAGACGAAGCGGGGAGTTGAGTTACGCCACTCAACACGCAGTATCTCGAACATTTAGCAGTGCATGGGCAACAGAGTGTCTTAACACTAAGTTCCCACTGCCAATCTTGCTATCAGCTTCGAGAAAAAGCGTGAAGTTGACTTATTAATCAATGAAAATAATAACATTTTGACAAACAACGAGTATTTATATTACAAAAAACGTCACAGATGCGTGTACAGCGTGTTCTTTATCCTCATAAAGAACACGCTGTACAGCTTAGTGCGTCCATCCATTGTGGATTTGTATTATGAGGAAAATATAACTTGCAAGCGACCGGAAGTCACTCTGACATCACATTTATCGGTGTCTAGATGACGCATGTGTGGACTAGACGACGCTGTCTCTATTGTATTTTTATATAAATATTTACAAGTAAATATTTTAAATTATTGTTTAATTTGTGAAATTTCAGCTTTCAAATTATATAGATATCCCCATAATTATATATACTACATACATTAAAAACCTCTTCTGTTACAACATATGGATTAAGGAGGTTGAAATCATTGATAAGGAATGTAAGCGAGGTAGGCCAAAAACTGAACGGAACTGAAGTGAATGTTGCGGGCAACTATTAGTATATAATGAAAAATGAGTTTTGTTAGTCACAATTGTTGCAGCCGTGAAATTATTTAAAAAGCCAAGTTATGTATGGGTTAATACATATTTCATACAAAAAACGAATACAATGAGAAAGTTTACTTGTTGACTTGCATTTCTTAAAAATATTTTGTAAAATAAGGCGTTAAGGCAAATAAAACTTAAAACTACTATTTGCAACACCAAATTGCCATCGCAAAAAAAGCATCTGCGACACACACAAAAGGTACCGTTGCGAAATTGAACGCAACTATTAAAAAAATTGCCAAAAAACAAATAAAAAAAAGGTGTTTTTTTGTTGTCGTTACTTTTTTTGCTTTTTACAGTTATCGTTTTTTCGTAAAGGGCGTACACCCGCTACCGGAGGCAGGTAGCTTTTTTATAACACCGAAATTGGGTTAAGATTTACTATTTTTTGTACGACAGATGAACTGAGGATATGGTGTATGGTTACGGATTTTTTTTGTAAAATCGTATTTATGTATGACCTATTATGGGATAATCGTTCGCTTAGTGGTTAAACTTGAAGTGCTTAAAATATATTTTAAAAAGTTTTTTAGCTGCGTGGTAGATGTTAATAGAAGAAAAAAACATAATTTCAAAATAACAAAAACGTTATAAGTAACATACGATACAATTTTGTTAATATAATCAAGGTTTATATATTATAATATATGACGTATTATTTACATATTTTACGGATAGTCAGTAACAACATTCTTTTCACCAATTCCGTGTTAGGTTAGTTAGATCGGGAAAATAGGTTCGATGGCAAATTCCTATATCATATCTTCAACTAGTTAACTTGGGTTACTATAGCGTAACCTGTATGTGCCCATTAAATATTACATTTAATTTTATGTCTTCACGCTGTATCCCGCATGTAGTAGGGTAGACAGAGTTAACCTAGTGTTGAAAGAAGACATTCCGTTCCCCACGCATATGCCAGTTTTCAAGACACTGTATGTTAAGTGTAGTAACTTAACTTCACGCTTTCAACTTAACGTCACGTTTCGTCTCCTAACCAGAGCGAGAAAAAAATATCTCCCCGACCGGAAATCGAACCCACAACCATCACATCATACTGATTCTTAGATTCGATTCGAAATAATATTTTTGATTCGCTTTCGGGTCAGACTGTCAGCAGTGCGGGCCTCAGACAGGTCGCTGGTTGTGAAATGAGTCTTGCGAGTTGAAGGTCGGACACATGGATTAACGTTTAGCGCTATACTACTGTTACTTACCCGTAAGCTATCAACGTCTTGAATCATACATTATTAACTAGTTATTTTCTTATATTTACATTGCGTAAATACAGTTATTTAATGAGTTCTTAGTGGCGTAGTGGGATTTTGTTTTTTTTTTTTCATTATCCCGCTCAGATAAACCAACCAAGGTGTTGATATCCGCCATTTAACACGCAATATCTCTAATATTCAACGAAAAGTAGGAGTTCCCTCTGCCTACATATATGCGGGATACACCTAGCTAATAAAAAGGAAACCATAAGTTTAATAGAATAATGTTAACATTAATTTATATTTAATTCTATCAGGAATATCTTTAAAGTTATCTATTACAGAAGCAATGGCAAAAGGACGGATGCTCGAACCCGTTTATACGTTATACACCAATAGCAAAAACAACGAATAATTATTAATTTTTTAACATATTTGTTAGTTTTCACGAGCTTTGTTCGGCGAGGAAGTTGTAAAGTCTACACTTGGATTACCAATTGGTGTCTATTTATTTATTATAAAAATTCTATAAGCGGATGCGCAAGCGCATTTGAATACAGACTGCATACTAAAAAAAACGTCCGTCTCATACTTTAAATGATATTTTTTGTGTGACAGAGCAAGAAAGCGATATCAGGATGTCATTCAAAAAAAGGTCAACCCTTCCTCACCCCTTCTATCCTTCCTTCGGATAAACGCAGCAAAATGTCCAATGAAATTGAGAAAATGCAATCAATTTTGAGATTAATGTCTAAAATATTATGGTTTACTTTTAACTGTCATGCTTCAGTCAAATTCCTCAAGAAACTGCGGAAGGTATTAATAAAATTGAATCTTTTTTTATAATTTTCTACGAACAGGTAGTCTGTTTTGATGTGTTGGTGGACTTATTGACTAATAATTGACGCTTTGGACATAATGTATGCAAATATTTCTGAGAACGTCGACCTTTGTCGGTTGACTGCGGCTCCTTATTTATTATTAAAGACAGTTTTTTGCTAAATTTAAGAAAACAGATTCTTGTTTATATTGAGTCCTAACAAAGATATAACATATTGTACAATATTGTACAATTCGTATAAAATAATATTAAAAGATAAACAAAACTTTGATGATTACTCTATATTTTTTTAAATATTTTTTGTACCTGTGAAAAATTTGCGGATGAATCATAAAAACAATATAAATAAATAATTTAAAAGACTGAAATTCTTGATTTTAAATGTAAATGCAAAATTTTCTTGGCCGGGACGTGGGAAGCGTCGCACCATTTACTAGCAAGATATGCATCTCTATTAGAATTAATTGGATTTTTCATTGTTTTGGTTACGTAACAGAATGGTAAAAAGGAATCATTATATTATATACAGACTCCTGACGTCCGTTTGTCTATCTGTCTATATATCATAGCCGCTTTATTTCGAATAACGAATAACTCCTAAATTAATGCTTGGTACTACGGAACCCTTCATGGGTAAAATCGACTCTACTTTAATTTAACAAGAAACTTATATGTATATAGAAAA
>DWAO01007268.1:0-10323 GCA_018230605.1 Heliconius congener
CGTCGTTGCTTTGGTTGAAATGAATTGAGTGAGTGGCTGTTGTGATGGTGGTGGGCTTAATAACGATATGTTGGCATACCAAATATTTATGTCACTTCTATGTTTGCCACTCACGTCGTTGAATGTCTAGTTTTAAGGAGGAAAGGAGAGAATGGAGTGTCTTGGTGCTATGTGGTGATATAGCCCATGTGGGGTGAACCTCAAAGCATGCATGATATAGCTTTATTGTTTATTGTTTTTAGTAGTATTTTTTGAAACAAGTCACTCAATACGCAACTCCTGCAATGCTTTTAAATAATCTGAAAAGCAAGATAAAACTGAATTACTTACTATTCTTTGATATTAATAGTAAATACCTAATCAAATTACTAAAATGGGGATTGCATATTAAATTCAATTTAGATATGAAAGTTAAATACATTTTCATTGTTTAAAAAAGAAAGAAAACGACAATACATTATCATTTAAATAATAATTATAAAAATTTATATCCTTCAATCTTAAATAAAGAAAGATATTTATATATTTTTTAGCGGTTTACCTAAATTATACCTATAAAAGAAGCTTATCAAGTTGCCCAAATATAAAATTCAGTGGATAAGCGCGAATGACAGCCGCCCAAAGAATTTCCGCAAAACGAAGTTTCAAACTCAATTTGCATCTGAAGCAAAAATAAAAAAGTAGGCAATACCGCTAAGACTTTCATATTCTCAAGCTACATTTTTAGGAGGTATGTGTATAAGTATGTATTATACGCGACAGATCGTGGATTCGAATCCCACTCGAGGAAATGAAATATATTTTTCTCATTTGTTTTTCGGTTCAGTAGTATTTGCGTGAAAGAGTAACAAACATCCATACATACTCACAAACTTTCGCATTTATAATATTAGTAGGATAAATAAATAACGTAATAAAGATTTTTTTTTACAAAAAAAAAAACAAATATAAAGATCAAACAAAATAAAATCTCACAAAATGAGGTTACCCTTGTTATAGGGGTAATATTTAAAATGACCTAATCATAATACCGCCGTTGCATTTAGAGAAGCCCATGAAACGTCAATTTTTCAGAGAACGTGCTGCTTTGAGCTCTACTTCAGCAATTTCCTCAAATGAGACATCTCTAGACGAGGCTTCAGTAAACTGTGGGTTGCGTGTGTTAGTTCGTGTACTTACGTTTGAATGAGATCCTTTCTGATGTGAGAACAAGAAGTTTTTCTATTGTTTAAATGTTATGTTTTTTTAAGGCCAGTCGAGGAAATGGATTTTTTAATATTTCTTATGTACTCATTTCAGCTTGGTACATTCACGCAATATAAATGATCTTGACAGACTGACAACAAAGTGATCATATAAAGAGTTCCATTTTTACCTTTACAGTTACGGAACCCTAAATATAAAAAATAAAAAAATATGTATATTACCATATTAAGTAACATTCCATGTTCTTTACAGGAAAAATGAAGAGTAAGTTCATCTTGTTACTAAAGGAGGCAATGAAAAATCACTTCAATTTTTTTTCAGCTTCATGCACTATCCCGCATGTAGGGTAGGCGAAGGGAGCCTATTGTTGAAATACTCCGCTCCTCACTTTCCGTCAAATTCTGGAGGCATTGCGCGTTGAATGGCGGAACTCAACACCGCGCTTTGCCACGTTGCCAGAGCGAGGTATTTATTATTGGGAATAGAATCCACAATTGAAGTAAGTTTGCGCCCCTGCGCCACTCGATCCGCTTATACCATTTATATAAAAGTTTTATATTTAAACTGATATTACCTTCTCTGTTCTGCTATATACAGAGTGAAGCGTCAGGTTAAAAAAAAAGATATCTATATATTTTTTTGCTTATTACTCGGTCGTACGTTACGAAGCACGACGCCCTTTTCCTAAAAGTATTCAAAGTTGTTCATCTTTGTAATAAAATTTCAACGTGATACATCTTAATTTGGCACATTTGACAGAATGTAACAAGAAAAATATATAAGAATAGGAATATTAGCATACATTGCAAGTGGTAAAAAAGAAAAAATCTTTTTTTTTTTAATTTTTCTTTTTAATATTTTGTGCCGGTTTCTTTAAGACTCTGGCATATGTATGCGTCATAATGTGAATGATTTTATTAGGCTATAAATAAAGTTTTGAAATAATTTCTTTTTTATAAGCTTGATGCTGTATTTTGCTTATCTATAGAAGGGTAGTCTGTGGGAATTTACTGTTAAGACACTTCGTTCCCTCCGCACCGTCCAATTTTCTAGGTATTGAGCGCTGAGTGGCTGAACGAGCGTGATTTGAGTTGAAATTTAATAAAAACTTACACATACGTTTTTTTCCGGCATAGCAAGGTAGGCAGCGTGTAGGAACCTAGTGTCAAGACACTCTGTTATAACTTTCCATTCATTTTTTTACATTCATCACGTGTTGAATCGTAAATGAAAAATATTTAAATATGATCATTCCCTCGGAAAGGAAACGAGCCCTCAACCGTCGCTTTTACAGTCGGATCAGCTGTACCGCTACGCCACGACCGCTTCAAACATGTAACAACAAGAAGTTATTTCGTTCACTATCTTCAATACTTGTGTAACCAGACCAGTTATTTATAACTGTGTATACATTTTAACATAGTTAAACAATTTCTATTTACCTAAATACATATGACAATGTTCTCACTCGCAATTTATCTCGTGTACCTGATTTGAATGTATTTCATATGACAGTAAATGTGAGATGTTAATTATAAATCCACATCTCTTCACAATAATTTCCCTACTTACAAGGGCTCATACACTAAAACAAACCAATTTTGTAAACTTAAAATTATAAGAAGCCTGATAATGTCAATAAGCGTCAGGCGAATCAGAAATCTTCACCCACAGGAACCAGCCACATTCGTAATCCATAACATCGGATGGTCCTTTCGCTCGGTTGCCTACACTTGCTATAAAAAAAATTGGTCAAGTGCGAGTTGGATTTGCCTACCGAGTAATCTGTACCAATTTCAGGAATGTAGATCAACGGGAAGAACAATGAAATGTACTACAAATATCAGTTTGTAATGATTTTTATCCATAAAATACCTTTTAAAAATAATTTATCTAAGGGACTGTTGATTTGAATATTTGATATTAATATCTGCTTGAAACCTCTACGCGATTTCGAGATAATTGGTTTTGACAAACGGACAACAGAGTGATCCTATAAAGATTTCGTTTTTCCTTTTGAGATACGGAACCCTAAAATCGGCTCTGTCAAAGAGGTTTTTAGTTTAAATTACATTTGTGATATAGAGAAGACCATCTCAAACTACTTAAATATTGTTTTTAGTTACTTGCAGCTTATTTACATTTAAATACATGCAGAACATCTGTTGGCTCTCTACGAAGTAATTAAAGCAGCCGTACCATGTTTACAATTAATCTACATATATTTCCTTTGAGCATGAGTATGTGTTGCCGACAGCAAAATATATGTGTGTGATCTAAGGATATAAAAGATGATCAGTTTCTAACAAAGAACAAATACATAATAAAAATTTGGAAATTGAAGTCTTCATGGCGCAGCGGCACACGCATGAGACTGTATACGCGACGGTAGTGCACTGTAGACGGAGAGAAACTAGTGTTAACCCATTTACGTTTCCCACTTTCCGCAGAATTTCTGAAGCATTGCGTGTGGTGTTGTGGAACTCAACGCCACCCTTTGCCTTGTTACAAGAATCGAATCCACCTTCCCCGTGTGTGTGTACCCTGTTATATGTATTTTTTATTTAGTAGTCTGTTCTCCAATGCTGATGTTACCGTGTTTGTTTTGACTTATACAATGAAACAATATATCTCAATAGTTGGTCTTTCGTATAATTTAATATTTCAAAACGATCGGCTTTTAAACTTGGAAATAACATGGAAACAAGAACAGTTTTTAAATAAGCTAAATTTAAACAAAAACTTTCAAGAGCTGTACATTTTAATAATATTATTCCGTTACGCTACATAAACGAAATTTTTATAGTCTATTCTTCATATGTATTTATAGTTTTCAAAATAGACGGTACAAAAAAAAATACTTTTCAAATAGTCGATCGTCGTCGAATTTACATGCTTAGTGTATCCATGACAATATTTCAGACGGAATATAACAATAGTAGAACTAAATTTGAAAATACCTCTCTAAACAAGATACAACATTAACTATCCTGATCGTGGAGAATCAGAATCAAATGTCAGTTGTCTGCTTCCTCCTGCAAATCACCTGTCCATACCACGCTACAGGCGCTGCCATTCACTTATCTAGGCGCTATATGCACTCTAACACGTATCGGCTGTATCGACCACCCTTACACCTGGAAACATAATCCGTCCGCTTACGCTTCTGCATACTGATTCTATCCAAAATTTCGGTTGAATTGGTTCCCTGACGTATGATTTTATGGTAAATTTCATCTCCGATAATAAATTCCAAGCTTTGCGTCTTCACTCACTCATTAGATTTGATTTAAGTTTCATAAATACGGAGTTAGGTTTGAGTCAGTATTTAATAAGCCTGTAATAAAATACAGAACCTAAACTTAGGCACTCTATTGAAAATTTTATAAACCACTCTCAATAAATAATGTTATGAGAAATAAGGTAACAATAAATTTTATATTAAGAATATTTTTTTCAGCCTGCATCCAGTAGCAAGGTAGGCAGAGGAAGCCCAGTGTTAAGACACTTTGCTATCAGCCGAATTCTGTAGGCAATGCGTGTTAAGTGGCGGGACTCAACACCTAGCTTTGCCTCGACATCAGAGTGAGATAATAAAAATATTTAAAAAAATCTTATCCTCGAGTGGGAATCGACTCCACAACTTGTCGCGATTACAGTCACACGCTTGTATCACTGCGCTACGACTCGCCTGAATTAATATCGTTAAATGTTCGAGTTCAGATTTTAGAGATCTGCCGTTTCTTAGTCGTAATAAGGTCCTTGGACCTAAGGACCTTCAAAGTGAATATTATGTCTATTTTTCTTAAGAACGAGATTGTTGAAAGTACTCCTTTCGATTGTTGGTTTAATGTAAATTACGTAATTAAACCCTACCGGTTTGTTTACCTATCTGTGAAATTGTTGTTACTGTTTACGTACATTATACAAAAATAGATAGAATCAATAGACTAGTTAGAGGCTACTCGTGGCGCAGAGACATAAGCGTGCTACTGTAAATGCAATATGTTATGGGTTCAATTCCCACTGTTTTACACTATTCGAATTTTCTTGCTTTGATAACGAGGCACCGCGGGGTGTTAAGTTCTGCCACCTAACACGCATTGCCTCCAGAATTCGGCGAAGAGTGGGGAACGGATATGCGTTAATGAAATTTAGTATCTCAACATTAGGTTCTTTCATGTTGGTTGTAGAATATAATCACATTTCTTATTTAATTAATGAAAATAGAAAAATATTGATATTTGCAATATGATGTGAAATTTCAATTCACAGCACATTCTGTACTTAATTCAATAATAACTAAACACAACGAAATAACGCTAAAAAAATCACACTATTCTTAAAATGTTTTGTGTTGTTTACCTGGAAAACATACTTACCTGACTGAATCTAGAGCAGTCCATTGTAGTTTTATAAAAACAATGTAAGTTAAACACGTGAACAGCAAGAATTATTTCAGTTTTAATTACACGTTTGTGGCAGCCGCCGGCGACGAGTAATCTTTGCATTCATCTATCACGCCCCGGATACATGGGAGGGACACGGGGTAGCTCGTAAAGTACTCAATACACTATTATGAGAGTCCCGTCCAGACCATTTCGTAATTATTTACGGACGGACAGACTGACATGTCACGACTGTACAGAGCATCTGTGATTATCTTGATTGAATTGTTATTGTACATATTTGGATTATAATCGTTTTTACTATTAATGAATTGTTTTTCATCGAAACTAGTTCGTGCCTCTAACTCTTACAGTAAGTAAGTTTTGTAGATTACAATTCTTAACGTCTTATTTTTATTATCTTGGTATTTATTAAAAATATCTTTATCAAATTTAAACTGAAAATGCCGTCCTACAAAGCCTATTTGTTACATATTTTTTTAGCTATTGTAAGGAAAATTTCAGGCGAAGTTTTCAGGCGGTTTTACGAGATATTTCGTAAGTAGACATACCAGAAAAAAAAAACCGGTCAAACGCGAGTCGGGCTCGCCCACCGAGGGTTTCGTACAAAAAATGGAGGTCACGAGCATTTCCTGAAACTCAAGCTTAGCTTAGTCAGAACCGTTTCATCTGATACCACACTTTAACTAGCGGCTTTAATAACAAATTTTGCCAAATTCAACTGTGGTCTACCTGCGGTAATGTTCCCAGGTCGATACTACTTGAATGTGTTTAAAAAGCGTTAATGCGCCATCTTAAAGGCCGGCAATTCACCTATAGCACACGGTGTTACACGGAGTCGTAGGCGGCGTGATCATCACTATCTGGTGATATGTAATGTCTTTTCAATAAAAATAAAAAAAATAATAATAATTAGTGGATACAATACATTGAAAATAATAAAAAAATCCTGAATTTCCCATTTTTCTAAAATATTTTTTTTTTTGAGTAAACGTAAACTATAGATATTACTCTATAGATTTTAGTGAAATTCCGACATTTTGATGATCATATAAGCTCTGTTGATTTCGCCAAATTACATATAGAAAAAATATTTGATATTCTTGATCTTCCAAAAGTGTACGTTCATTTTATAAAGATTTACATTCTCTTATGCATAATACATATATTTTAAAACATTAACGAATCTTATGTGAACCATAACAAAAAAATCTAATTACATAATAGTTGTTTCATTAACTAAGTAATCAAGTTTCCCCATAGAAACTTTCCCGGGGAAACTAGAAAAAATTATAGCCAAATCTTGCCGTACCATTTCCTCCTATTCCAAATCCCATCTGAAGTTGCTCAGCTGTACAGAACAGAATTAGGTTGTCGTAAACAATGGCACTAACGACCCTTATAGGGATACCGGGCCCATTATCCCTGAACTTACACAATATCACTTAAGGACTTCTTTTACATTGCTTGGTTCGCGTGAGATCAGCTGAATCGGCGAACTTCGATCGTAAAGTCCTAGATTAGCATTTTATCTTTCAATCGGACCTCAGTTATGCTTATCAATATGGGTGCCAAGAATATTCTTAAAGTAAAGCTATTTATAAATTTAGTTTTATGCTTGATCGGTACATCATTTTACTTTAGGGTTCTGTATCCAAATGGTAAATGGTAAACAGATATTCCTATCACTAAGTCTCCGCTGTCCGTTCGTCTGTCACCAGGCGAGTCTCATGAACTGCGATACGATATGACAGTTGAAATATTCACAGATGCCATATTTCTGTTGCCACTATATATTAGCAAATATAAAAAAAATAAAGTAAAATAAATATTTAAGGGGCTTCCATACAATAGACATGACTTTTTGCCGTTTTTATAGATGGTACAGAACACTTCGTGCGCGAGTCCGACTTGTAATTTCCAGTTTATATTTCTTGCCAATTATAGTTTAGTATTAAGTTCTCTAAAAGCTTAGTAATACTCTTAGAAGCATAATCGAGAAATATATGAGAATTTAATACGACAGATTCCTTTGCATATCTTCTGAGCCTTTCAGCTATTTCCTTTTACGTTCATATTAACATCGTATCCTTCTAATATACTAGCAGACGCGGCGCGGCCCTCTGGAAATGTACGTATATTTATTTAATATTATTTAAGTAAACTTAATAAATTATATTTTAGATTTGATTTGATTTTCGTTATTTGTTACAGTAGTGACTATCATACTTCTTTATTAGGCAGCCCAACCTTCATCCAGTAAAATATTAAAACTCTATATTTTGCCCGAGCTTAAATAGCTTAATTTGAAATAATAATCAATCCAACCAGTAGTTTCAGACATTAAGGTATTGCGTATACAAATAGACAAAATAAAAATCATAGATATACTCTTACAATTTTTTCTTGAATTGAAAAAAGTCACATGGACTTTTTTACAGTTTTTTTTTTTCAGCTTCACGCTGTATCCCGCACACAGCGGGGTAGGCAGAGGGGTAGGCAGAGGCCGTTCTCGACTTACTGCAGAATTCTGGAGGCATTGCGTGCTGAGTAGCAGAACTTAACACCGCGCTTTGCCTAGAAAACAGAGCGAAGAAATGAGAATATAAGTTTTAAAAAAAAAATCATCTCTTCGAGCGAGATTGAATCCACAACCAGTCGGTTTTACAATCACACTTTGTGCCCCTGCGACACGACTGGATTTTTTAATATAATATCATACATCACTTTGCTTCTTCATCCCTAGTGGCTCAAATAGAAGCAATCTCAAGTTACACGCTTAGTGTACGCCAGGAACAAGAATTTTATACGATAGCGAATGCCTACATTAATTTTAGATGAATGGTATGAATGGATAACTCGTATTAATATGCAAGCACTTGTCTTACCTTGTTTTGTACATGGTTTAAAGTTTAATCAATAATTTTTTATTTCCCATAAAATAGAAAAATATAATCTTCGTGCAAATATTTGATTTTGATTGTTAATGGTTTGGAGATCGCCAAAACCGACATCGCTTCCTTCTATATATCTTTGTTAGTGTAGTTTAGATATTTAAAAAATAATAAGTGCTGGCAAACCAGTTCTTTGCCTGGTGGAGGTCTGGCCTGGTGGTGTCCGCCACCCAACACGCAACGCCTCCAGAATTCGGCGAAAAGGCGAGAGCGGAATTTCTTAGCACTAGGCTTCCTCCGCCTACCCTACCTACCATACTGCCCTACCTACTCTGTTACATTCGAGATAAAGCGTGAAACTGTAAGTAAATAATAAATTAAGGTATAACATTATTAATTTTAAGAAAAAGTTCTAAAAATATTAAATAAATAAACATGGCTTGTATGTATAAGTTGGTATCAACCTACCTGGTAATCTGTTAGTACCTTTTGATATCAACATAATATCATACAGGTAGTCATATAAAAACAAACATGGAATAAGAAAATATTGACATTTACAAACCAGTGAGCTCGGTTCGAGGGTGTAAAGGTAACCTTTGTTACACAAATGATCCTTGTAGGCCCTTAGGGTTGATTAAGATATGAGATTATTTGAAGTCAAGAGACGTTGAACATGTCACAACATATAATGGCAAATTATGTTTAATACTTTAATCTGACGTGATTTGCTATAATATATTGTAGTAGCGCAACCGGCGACAGATTATTGAGAAGGTATGTTGTTTTTTTAAGGAGTTTTAGCGAAGTACCCGCTACCAATCCTGCGTGAACAGTCCTATGTGGAACTTGAGCTGTACTTAAATTTCTATACTTTATATAAATATGGAAAACTAATAGAGCTCTTATAAGATCAAACTTGTTGTCCATCTGTATGTCTGTCTTTATCTCAGAAATGCTTGGAGATGGAGATTAGAGTTGAAATTCAAAACATACTCAGATCTACGATCTAACAGAGATGTAATAAAAAAATCGTATTTCTGCATTTACTTAAAAAAAGCCGGGCGTGTTTCGATAATACTCGTTTTGTAATTCATAGGGCACTTCCGGTTCACCTAGAATTATGAAATTTGACAGCTAGCATCTACAGGTAGTACTAGTTAACCTTTTTGTATAAATACAAAATTTTTAAATTAGGTAAGTACTGAATCTTCACAATAAATATTATGTAAATATTAGGTACATGACGGTGAAATGCAATAAATTTGCTATAAATTTGGCAAGGCTGACATTTAATAGCGCACGTATAAAATAGAATCATAAAATGTTAAATTGATTTAGGCATTTATGTGCCTTTGGTGAGCAGAGATTCCCGTGGAACGATATGGAAGAGTGATATATGACTAGTTGGAATTTTATGACAAAGTAAAACAGCCAGATAAGGTATTAAGTGATAGGAAAATGTATAAAGTTAAACAAAAAAATAGTAACTTTTCAAAGTATGAAACCTTTCCACTTTTATAAAAAAAAAGAAAAAAATCCACTTTTATAAGTAAAAAAGTATATTAACAGTAGTTATAGTTATTAACGACAAGTATTATTTTAGAAAAATTAAACCAGATCCTCTTCAAAAATATCCTAGAAACGATAGATAATCTACAAATATTGCTAAAATATAAATATTTTATATTACAAGTATTTTCTTTTAAAATATTGGCAGTATCTTTACTTTATAAAGGTTTTTTTTTATTTATTTATTTATTGAGGCCGGTCGTGGCGCAGCGGCACGAAGTGTGACTGTAAAACCGACTGGT
>DWAO01007269.1:0-10323 GCA_018230605.1 Heliconius congener
GCAATTCAGCAGAAAGTGGGGAATGGAGTGTCTTAACACTAGGTTCCCTCTGCCTCTGTGAAGCTGATTTTATTTACAATCAACAATTTTTGTTAACTATATTGAAAAGTTGTTTTTACCTACAGCTTTATCCTGTGGTCAAGTTGAAACAGCTAATAGTTGTGTATGACACATTCTTACACTGACCGCAGGTACAATGATTTTTTATTACACTAAAAGTTATAATGTGATGTAACCTATAGGTAATCATCAATGAATACACTATCAAGAGCAAAAAGATTTATAAAATTCATGTCAGTATTTCCTACCAGTACAGGTTTTGGAAAAAGAAAATAATTAATTCCTCTGAGTGGTTCTCAAATCCACAACTATCACATTTTAAAGTTAGATACTAACCAAGTAAAATCAACTAGGTACCAGGAGTTTGTAAACTGACCAAGAGATCAGTACTATACAAATAGAGCACAATTGTATGTATCCTTTGTATACATTATTATGAAATCTCACTTTGGTGAACTGATGGCAAATTATTTGAAATTAAGCATGATAATTCTTATTTTAAATAAAATTATTTGACTTTATCCCTGAGTGAGGATCATACCTACAACTATCAGTAAAGTTTCAAATTAAAATTAAAACTATTTTAAAAAACAAAATTACCTTATACTATTCTGTTTTGGGGGTTCATACATGCTGTCCATGCTATCACACATATTGTATGACTCCATCATTCTCTGCTCATATATAGCTCGGGTTATTAAAGTTTTCTCATCTATTGGGTGAACTTTTATTGTGTAAGGCTGTTCCGAGCTTTGAACTGGCACATAATGATTATTAACATACATAGGAGGTGAGTTTATGGAATTTTCCATTTCGGTACTTAAGGGAGACTGGTTTGTGCTGTGTGGGCTACATGTAGTACTATTTAATACATCGTGTTGTACTATAGTATGTTCAGGAACTTGAGGTATATAGGTATTAGGGATATCGTCATCCCGCTTGCTCACTTTAGAACTAGTCACTGATTCATCAGTCTCAGGTAATTGACGTTTCTTAGCTCTATTCTCCTCTATTTTTCGCCGTTTCTCCGCTTTATCTTCTTCAGACATGATGAATTCTTTAACCATTCCCACTGCCAGGCATTTTTCTAAACGACACTTTTGACAAAACCTTCTGGTTACAACGGTTATATCACAATTGTTTGCAAACGGACACTTAAATTCCTTATTAGTTAATGCGTTCCTACGAAAAAACGCTTTACAACTCTCACATGATATAGCGTTAAAGTTATACCCTAGAGCTTTGTCACCGCACACTAGACAAATCTTTTGTAAATTTGAAGGGATTTCCTTTTTAAGAAGATTACCATCCTCTGTCTTAATGTTACTATCACTTGAACTATCCATTTTCACATTTAAATATCGTCATAACTCACTTTGATAAACAAGTTTACTTAAACCTAATTTTATTAAGTATTTAGACTTTGTAACAGTTAAATCAGCTATCATGTATTCCATGAAAGTAATAATTTCACTCGCGATGGATAAAAGTTTGCCAATTTCGTTGTTATCTTAAGATAAGTGGCATATTTTGATAAATAAAATTCTGTACAAGACATATTAAGAGTTAATTGGATGACTAACGTCAGTCACAATCACAGAACACATATACCCAAAGGGTCACAATTGTGGCTATAGTATTGTAGATTATAAATATTTATTAATTCGGACGTCATTCGTTTCTTTTTTAAAATTTTATTATCTATTTTGGTAAATGATAGTAACGTAGTATGGTAATGATTCAACAATAATTGTGAAATTATTCAGTTATTAGTATAAAGTAATTATAATAAAATAGTAGGCTACGCTTCATGTACTCGAATTTAATTGAACTCCATAAGTAGCGCTTCAGTCCTCGTGTACAGGTAAACCATATAAATCAGCAAATAACAAATATCCAAGTATAATGAAAACAAAAACATTAAGACTTTTATTTAATTTACATTTCTTTCCAGAATAAAATACCGTTAAGCTTGTATTATGTAACCCTTTAATACTATTAAGTAAAATATGTTATTCTAGCGGAGAAAAAGAGGGTCCCTCTTTTTCTCCGCCCCAAGTGTGAAAGTGCATCTCGAATTTTAACAAATATCTTTTGATTAGACAAAGAGATCGTTTAGGTTTTATAATAAAATTATTGCTAATATCAGAACTAGAAATCATTACTCAAGCAAGTTCTTTAGCTAGTTTTTTTTTTGAGATATAAAAATGAACGTCAGGAGTCAGGGCTGTTAATGTAAAGCTCAAAAAGATCACCCGTACTATATAAAATATGAATGTGGATTTATATTTTATATAGTTCGGGATTTTGGATGTGTAAATGTGAAAAGTGTATTTAGCAGAACTAGTCTTATCTTATGTGTTGCTCTAGCTGCTCCACTTTCATTATAAAAGCTAACTTTACAGTTAAGAAGTCAAATTATTAAATCCTTTAAGATATGGATAAATAATGAAATAATCAATAAAAATACTCTGTCTTTCAAAATATGTATGTTATCGCATGAATTGATAATGTAAATGTTGAAATTAAAATTTTATATTTCCCGGAGAGCATTTATAAAGACGTTGTTGACAGTGGACGAGGTAAAAGAGGTATGCAGAGATCGTAGCAATTGACACCACGTCCAGGCTACCCCGCTAGAAAGATAAATATAAAAAAAATCACAACACAGGGCAACGTCTGTCAGTCTGCTTCAACTACTACTACTGAAGTATTGGCTTATAAAATATATGAGCATAAAAAATGTGTATTTTTGTTGACTAGAAAGATGTAACGTTCGAGATATACATTATCATTCTTCTCTAAAAGTATATTAAAACACAATATTTTATATAGATATATAAATATCTAATAATACTTATATGGTGATACGTAATTGATTTGCATGTTTAATTTCTGTTGATCAAAAGAAAATGGTCGCGATGCAATATTCTAGTCGAGTGCGATCAACTGTGCCGTCGATGGGACAATTTTCCGTTTCATAGCTCTCACCAAACTGCCAATGTCACCATGAGTTAAGTAGGGTACAGGATATCTTATGCTTTATTTTTTTACAATTTATATTATAGTGATCAGAGAACTAAATAACCTGCCAAGCTTGAGTTGGAATCGCGCGCGAAGAATTTCGTACCATTATATATGAAAATGGCAATAAAATCTTGTATATTGCTTGGATTTCAATTTTTAGCTTATATTAATTGAATTATTTATCTTTAAAGTGTTTTTTTTATTCAGTTTTTTAGTATTTGTTATCATCGCTCCGACAAAAATTCATAATCTGTGAAAAACTGTCTAACTATCACAGTTCATGAGTTAAAGCCTGATGACAGACAGATAGGCAGACGTAGGGTTTTACCTTTTGGGTATGGAACCTCAAACACAAGTATTATTTTACTTTCGTACCATAACCGTAAAAGGTTATGGTAATAAAATTACATACATGAGTCTGGCCGCGCTTTATCTTAGTGTAATTTTTAAAAAGCGCATTCCCAACTAATAAATAAGTCATGGTAACATTACTGTGAAATATAGAGACAGGTGGACTATCAGAGTGCACTCCTTGCTAGTGATGGCTCGAAAAATACCATTTCATTTCCACTCGAAGAAATTTAAATTATATTAATTTAGTTTTTTACAAAACTAATTACCGAAAAAACCGAAGTTTTTTGAACTTTTAGAAAATTTGGGAAATAGTCCCTACATAAATTTAGCTGCTCATTATCTGCTTGCAGTTCTGTGCTCAGGAACGAGAGTAGAGTTGTATATAAATAAGTATTTTTTTAGCTTCACGTTGTAGTCGTAGTCAGTAGGCAGAGGGGTCCCTTTTAGTGCAGGAGTTTCCAACCTTTTCTTGATCAATGAACACTTTTATATCATTCTTGCTAGTAGGGACCTCTATGTAGGTATAATTAAAAAATACTGTGATTATCCAACATAAACTTTAATTAAAACTCACTTGGAACTTCTCGGAACTTTCTACGAGAAACCTCTGTAATTCTCCGCGAGGACATTGTAGCGCAGTGTCACAAGCGAGTGACTGTAAACGAGAAAATTGTGGGTTCGTTTTGACTTTGAAAATTAGACAGTTATCTGTTAAACGAATCAACGTCTAAATATACACATAAATGAACTGCACAGATGTATAAGAATGTATGTTGAAGTGGAAATCGAATCCACTATCCTGTACCTGTACCACATTGGTCGCGAAAATCACAAGCTTAGATTAATAGATTTGTACTGCAAGTTCTCACTTCTTACGCGAACAAAAAACATTGACAAATTTAAATTTGCCGGCGTATGCACTCATTTTGTAAGAAATAAACTACAAATATAAGTTTGTAATGTTCTTTTAATGAAATACCTATAAATGCTCACTTTTGGGATTTTTTCGTTTATTAATATTGTAAGTTTTCATTTCGTGCCAAATTTCGTAACTGTACATGTATCTACGGGAAGTAGTACCTACTCTATGTAATTTGAGTTTCATAAATGATCGTATCTTTGATTGGGTTGCTTTAGAAGATAGATTTTACCTGTGCTCCAACAGACAATAGACCTGAATAAATAATAATTTCAATGATATAAATAAAATAATATAACCTGATAACTTGATATTAATTTCAATATTTAATTACAATTATTAACTAAAAATAAATGGTCTTGACAGATGGACAACAAAATTATAATAAAATTCGTTTTTATCTTTTGAAGCGCGGAACTCTGAAAAAACTTTTATAAATTGTACATTCCGTTGTCCTACAATCCTAAAATCGGTATGGGAACCTTGGTGAACGAGTTTGACTCGCACCTAGTTTTTATTTTTATCAATCTTCAAGCGCGGTGGTTGTAGGGTCAATTTGCACTTATAATTATGGAATATTTTCATATCCGCGTCGTTAAATCTCTCCTCTCAACACTACTAAAATTGATATTGTCCGTATATGAGGAACGGAGAGTTTTCGGAATGTTTCGTATTTTCCCTATGGTTACACTGCCTTAAGCGGAATACAGTGTGAGGCTACCAACTTTTTGATTTTGTACGTGACATAATATGCCTAATAAGACATTTATATTGAATAACTATTGTATCAAACAAACATAATTGTAGGAAGTTGTTTTTAATAAGTCAGCAGTAGGTATTTCATGTTGCAGTCACTAAGCTAAAATTAAGAAGCCGTTCATATTGTATTATGAATGTTAGGAATATATATGTTATTTTTTTTAAATAGAATATGCTTAATAATTATTTGTTTTTTTATATTATTGTTTATTTTATATTATTATTGTTTTTTTATATTATTGTTTATTACGGAAAATTATCATATAATAGTTCAATCGCAGCGCAGGAGCGCAAAGTGTGACTGTAAAAATGCAACTGTTTGTGGGTTCGATCAATTACTCGAGGAAATGAAATATTTATCTAAATGTGTACTTCCATTTCTTGACACCAATTCGAAGAAACAGACACCAATTGCGGATTTTGCGGAAGACAAAATTAGACACCGATGCGCGGCGTTGAGTTCCTCCACTTTGTACAGAGTGAAGGTAAAAAAGAAACATACACAAAATATAAAAAATATAAATTATCTAATATTTATAGCATTCTTCAATTAAAATTTTTAGTCACTCCTTTATGCACGTATGTATAAGTTTCTAATTATTTAATATTGAAAGAGAAAAACTCTGTTTTTTTCTAGTTTGCCTCTATTTACCTCGCTTTAAGCGGGATACCGCGTGAAGTTAAACAAAAGAAAATATTTGTGGTATAATTTTAAACTGTACTAAATACTATATATTACCTGCAACATAAACAAAAATCAACCTACATATCATCTAAAAGCGCATCCACAATCAACATCACACTTAGTTTTAGTTTTAGCGGCCATGGATCGCTGGTTCTATTATTTTATATATTATATATTTTATATAAACTCTTTTTACGTCGATGCGGACACATATAGTGTCAAGGTCGGTACGGAACAACACGTTAATTTGGTAGACAGCAAATTTCTAAGCTTCACTATTGATCCAAAATATTTGTTCTCTTCAAGCGAAAAGTATAATACGTAAGTACATATGTTATTTATAAAGTATAATTTTTCTTAGCAAATTTTTTTTAAAAACGCAATTTTTTTTAGCTTCACGCTGTATCCCGTATATAGCAAGGTAGGCAGAGGAATCGAAATATTAAGATAGTTCGTTCCTGACAGACTGCCTAAAGCAAGCTTTTGTTTGTTGAGTGGCGGAATTCAACGCTGTGTTTTCTTTTGTTATGAGATCGAAGAATTAAGAAATTAAACTTCACCTAGTAGGAACCGAATCCACAGCCGTCGTGTTTACAGTAATATAGCTTATTCATCAGAATAACATACAATGGTGTACGTAGCCTAGCCTATATTAAAAAAAAACACATATTCATCACAAAAAATCCATTTCCTTGAATAACATTTATTCTAACAGCAAAGAATGTATCTGTATGGCGTCTTCCCTCACTCCCGCTTTTATCCGCATTGCTGGACCGTCCACTTCTTATATGACCTTCGAGAATTCCACCATATCAATCGACGATACTAACGAACCTAAGAAGCTGACTTTAACTAAATTATTTAGAGATGATGGTAAGTACTATAATGATATTATTTTATCTATAACCATGAAATAAAATATTAAGTACAGTATTGCTGAATTTGATAAGCGAGAAAAGAATGTTGAAGATTTCCTTTTTGTTGTTATATTTAAATTGTTTAATATTCTATCTACAAATGTAGATAGTCCAGACCAGTCATGGCGCAGGGAAACAATTGTGTGGTTTTAAACGTTTGTGGGTTCGATTCCCACTCGAGGAAATGAAATATTAAATATTTTCACTCGTCACTCTGGTATCGAGACAAAAAAATGGCATTGAGAATTGGAATGGAAGAACCATTCCAATGACGAAAATGCAAGGGCTCCAGAATTCGGCGGAAAAAAGGGAAATGTCAAAGTAGCTTATTTAAATGTAACTTTTTATTAATATTTAAGTTCTTCTTATTTGTTACATAAAAGAACAAACATAACAAACTGCTATTAAAAAAACTTTTAAAATTTAGATTCTCGTGAAAAAAGCCAACTCGCAGTAACACATGGTCAATGGGAAAAATTTGTACATTGGGCGAAAAAAACTGGCTTTGATCTCGTCTTTGCGCTGAACAATAATGAGAAGACCAGCTCCGACATGTGGGATCCTAATACCGCATTAAACATTTTGACAGTTGCCGATAAAGCAAACATTGGAGAAATATTTTGGCAACTTGGATATGGTAAGATTTTTCTTTTATTTTCTTCTTGTAAAGGTGTTTTCATAGAAAACTTATAATAATCATTATTGTTTACGGAGTAAGTCTAATTAAATGTATACGATTCTGGTAGGCTAAACGGTTATATATTTTTATTTTACATTTTTTTATGCAGAATGCTCAAACCAATCCATAGAAGAGTACTTGAATGATTTAGAAACTCTTCGTGTCATCATCGAAACCTTCCGACCCGGGAAAGAAGGTGACTGGCAAGTGGTTGGGGGCGACGTCACGCAGTGCTTACACAAGGACTCAAAGAGTGACTTTAAAGATTACGTTACTTTGTCTAATGACATGATGGATGCCATATTATTAAATGGGTGAGTAGAAGTTACTAACTACAGGTGTATGAGGTTGTAGAAGTAAAATTCGTTCTAGTCTTTCGGCGCAGGTACGACTTGTCTTTAATTTCAAGTATTATTGATTTATTTATTTATTCTTTCTTATTCATTATGGAGTAAATTGTGGCCATTTTAGAGATATTTTCAAATTTTGCAGTAATTCTTCGTCTCAGGAGTTGGAACGCATGTCAGAAAAAGATAGGTTAAAGCTGCTAACTCTCCTCAGTCGTAGTGACACACCACTCTGGCTCACTGAAAATACTCAGATGCATACTGAGCTAGATAGAGCTGCTGATTGGATCACGAGTCTGGGATATTCAGCCAGAAATGGATTTTCAGTACACTATAGAGAATTAATGGAAAATGAGTTGTACGAACCGACTTTGGTAAATATTATTTTGTTTTTTATATGAACAGATTAGATAATTGAATCAATTTAATTTTATGTTTTCATATTGCAGCCAAAATAATTATAATTACTAAAAAAATATTACGGCTCATTTATTATACGTACAGTATCGGCAGCAAAAACAAATTGATTCAATTAAAATGTTGTTATTAAAAGTTAAAATAATTAAATTACTGTTTTTCAGAGTTTCTACATGGCACTTCTATTTAAAAATTTAGTTGGTGACAAAGTTCTAAGTGTTGATATTGATTCCTCTCAATCAATTATATTTGCACATTGTACTTCTCTACGACATAAACCTGTATCTGGAGCTATAACATTGTATGGCGTGAATATGGATGAAGAACCAGCGCGGTTCTTCATTAAATTAAGTAAGAAAGAAGAAGGTGGAGACATCATGCAGTTTATTTTGGGACATGACCATAGTGGGTAAGTTTTATCAAATAGTATTTACATTCATCAATAGTATAAATCAAATAAAAACATATAAGCTTAAAATATTTTTAATACTTTTTCCAGCAATATAGTAGTGAATAATCGAGCTATGTATTACGAAGGTGATATTCGTCCAGTTGTGAAAAGAGTTCGTCCATACAAAACATTACTCCTCAATCTGCCGCCGAAAGCTTTCGGTTTTTGGGTTCTTGCTAATACACAAGTTGAAGCGTGTTATGAATCTAGTAGTGGTAAATTACAAAACCTAAAAAAGAGTAAGCAAAGAAAAGATGAAAACTTTATCAAAACTAAACGTTCTATAGTTGCCATTAATGACGACGTAAGTAATAAAAATTTGGAATTATCTGAAGAATCATTTGGTAGTTATGATGACATATTTAACGGCGTAGCACTTAAAGAAAGGGTTGACAACATTAACAATTATTTAAGAAACGTTCATAGAATATTTAAATTAAATTCAGAAAACACAAACTTAAATCGTGCCAAACGAGATGCATTTGAAAATATCCGAAACAAATATTCTAGGAGACATGACATAAGATCGCAAAATGATGATGAAATCGGAAGTAATATATTTAATAAATTGAAAGTAATATCTAAGAGTCATTCTTTTAAAAATGGCCTGTCAGCATTAAAAGATGGTAAAAGTAAACGGCTTAGAAAGCCTAAAAGAAATTCTAGATTTAAAAGTAAGAGGAATTCAAAACAAGGTGAATCTAATACAGCACAATTGAAAAATAGTAGTACACAAAAAGAAACAATACATGAACATTACAATACATCATCAAGAAAGCGCAGAAGCATCACAGGTACTAAGTTTAAGAAATACGAAGAACAAAGTTCGGAAAATAAAATACCAGAAGATAGCAGAGAATCATTCAAATTTGGCACAATTCTACACAAATTGAAGAAAATAAGCGAATTGCCTTTAGAAATAAAAGAGAAAGATGAAGATTATGGAGATACGGAATCTGGTGAGGGAATAATTTTAAAAACAAAGTTGTCAGAGGACAGCGCTATTATTGATATAACAGAGAAGTCTCATTCTGGTCTCCTTAAGTCCACTCTACAGGATATTCTGTCTTTATTATCTGACTTAAACAAAAATGTGAATAGATTTTGGACAGCTATTACCATACTGGAATAGTACATGAGTTTATAATGAATTGAAAAAAAATATTAACGGCTTAATAAGAAGAATACTTGTCAATCATTAGTGTATATAATTTGTATATAAAATGTTCTTTAGTGCTAGTTGTTAAAATTTTAAATAAAAAATATTTTACAAACTTTTCATAGTTTTATATAGAACATGTGTAACTAAAATTTATTTTTAATTCAGTATATCATACATGTAGTATATCGTCTTGTATTTTTTTTATTTTAACACGCACTATCTGTTTTTAAGGTTCCGTACCTCAAAAGGTTAAAACGGAACCATTATAGGATCACTTCGTTGTCCGTCTGACAAGACTATTTATCTCGAGTTGAAATTAATATCAAATATTCAGGTCTATGATGAAAAGATACGACCATTTATGTTTAAATTTTGTTGCATCTTCTGTCATGCCCCTACAGTTATAAAATTTGACACGAACTGAGAATATAAAAACAAATAAAAAAATCCAGAAAAGTCAAAATTTAACGGTATTTCATAGTTTTAGTTTTTAGACATTTATTCTCAATAAGACCTAAGCCACTTACTTGAGAACAATACTTTAAA
>DWAO01007270.1:0-10322 GCA_018230605.1 Heliconius congener
TGAGTGCACGTCCTCTTATGCCGTAATGGTGTAGCTTCATGACCAATGTAGAGTGATGAACGCAATCAAAGGCCTTAGACAGGTCACAGAACATACCAAGAGCATCCTGCGATCCCTCCCAAGCCTCATATATATTTTTTATAAGTCCTACACCAGCATCAGTAGTCGAGCGACCTTTAGTAAAGCCATGCTGTTTATCATGCAAAAGCTGATGTGAGTCAAAGTGCATCAGCATTTGATTTAAAATAATGTTCTCAAAGATTTTACTAAATGAGGGTAGTATAGATACAGGTCTAAAATTGTTGGGATCAGAAGTACTACCCGATTAAAGTATGACTTTACTAAATTTCATTAAGTCTGGAAACACACCATATTCTATACAATTATTAAATATATTCGCCAGGCAAGGAGCAACAGCGTCTATTATATGACTAATTAATTTCACAGAAATTCCCCATATATCTGATGTTTTCTTAATATCTAGGGACTTGAAAATCTTAATAATGTCTCTTGAGTCAACCACTTTAAACTTAAAATCTATATCACATTTGTTTATGTTGTCCTTAAGTAATGAATCAGCGGCTGTCGTGGAAGATATAAGTGTTTTGGTTGTGGAAACTGGAATGTCAGCAAAGAATTTTTCAAAAACACTGGCAACTTCTTGGTCTGAGCTGGTTAGACCATTGTCAATTCTTAATTTAAATTCATAATTGCAATCCCTTGCTTTTCCAGTTTCACAATTTATTATGTCCCATGTCATTTTAATTTTATTAAAAGAGTTTTTAATCTTGTTTTTAATATGTAACGATTTTGCCATGGAACATACTTTTTTAAATAATTTAGAATGTGATCTAACATAATTAGTAAATGTTTCACAATGGTTATACGTTTTCTCACTATAAAGCTCATATTACCTTCGTCTACTCTTATGAATTGCCACAATCGCCCAATCCTTAAATGACAAAAAACTCCTAGAATTGTCTGTTGTAGAAGTAAATATAGCTTTAAACTCACTCTGTATAACATTCTCAATTCTCATATAGTAAATTGAGCTTATTACTATATTTTAATTTAAGTTTTGTTGTTATATTACTTCTAAACTTTTCTATACGACCAGTTGTCATCGGTATACAAACATTTTTTTTATTTTTATACATTATTTTTTTACCAAGATGAAAGGAAGCCAACTGTCCGCAATGATCTGAACTTAATATATTAATTATTGATTTTTTACAAGGCACAGAGTGTGTAAAAATATTATCAATGCAAGAAGCGGTACAATAAGTAATTCTTGTTGGCTCTAGAAATAGATTATATAGGTTATATGAATTAAACTATGACCTGAATCTAGTGCAAATAATGAAATTTTCTAGTAAATTAATATTAAAATCACCACATACAACTATTAATTTCTTAGATCCAGATAACTGTACAAGTACTTGTTCTAATATTATTCCAAAGTGTTCATATAACCCAGTGGGAGGTCTGTACACATTTACAACAATGAAATGCTCAAGCTCAGCACAGGCCATTTCAATAGTCTGCTCAACAGAGAGGCTCACAATATCTTTACGTTCTTTAAACTTAACCACGAATATTTTTTTCTCTATTGAACATACTAGCAGTTTGGTGATTATTAAAATTCAAAATAGCCTCAGAGCTTCGAAGGCAATGCTCTGTAATACTAGTACATGAATATTATTACTATTTAAGAATAATTCAATTTCTAACTCTTTATTATACATCCCTTGTATGTTTTGTTGCACCAAGTTTGTATCATTATCATAACAAATTCTATTTAATGTTATATTCATATTTATTTCAATTTAAATTGTATAACATATTGCCAAAGATGGCCTCTATTGTCTCATAATTAAATTTATATTAATTGGAACAGGTTCCAAACATGTTGTATTATACTATTCAAGGTCAGTAGTACGAACAGTAGTCTTTCTAGTCAGAGTATTGGCAAAACGACGTCGAGATAGATAGTGATACTGTTTATATAGGTTTTCCTCGTATTCTGCATTATTTCCACCCACGCAGCACGTAAGCTACAACAATGAATACAAAGGACAATGAGTATAAAAATAGAATAAATTTCTACGCTATCTAAAAAAACGTTAGAGAGTGGTAAAAAACACAAGATGTAAAAATCACAGTAAAATACTCACATCCATAATGGTTTCCATGTGGTCAGCACTTACTTGACACACTCGCATAATAGTTCTAAAAAAGAAAACAATAACAAAACATAGAACAACTTAGTGATGAATCCAAAAAAGATACACAGTCGTTTTATACTAACTTAGACAATGAAAAGGAACAAACCTATTTAAAATACCGGAAATGATATCGATGATATTGAAACTGTATTGTTACGACTTATGAGTAATAAAGAAAGAATGGTAATAATGGCAAATCTGTTACAAGTTTGAGCAACTAAAAAATAAAACAAAAATATAAATTAAATCGAGAACTATTTAATAAAAAAATATTGTTTCACCGGCGCACCATTATTTGAAATATTGTATAATAAAAAATACAATGGAAGTATTTAGACAAAATAAATTCATAAAGATTGTAATAAGAAAATCATTTGCAGGAAGCGATTTAATATCGCGGGTTCTAGCATACAGTATTGCACCGTATCGTGGTTTCTGACGCTTTGATTAAAATGAGAGAAATTGCATTAAGTATTAGTCAATATAGCGACAAAGAACTGTGGCGTCGTAGGTGATGAGTAATGCAAGAAAGAGACAGCAACACTGTGACGTAGGTACGTCGCTAGCAATTCGGGGAAGTGAGCGATAAGGCCGGGCAGGAGCTTAATGAGGGTGACTGATAAGAAAATCGACTAGTGGGATTTAATTAATAAAATAGCTATCTTTGGAACGGTTAGAGATACAGCTCTGGGACCTAGCGCAATCGATTCAAATGGGGGGCTATCCCTTTTTTTTTTTAGTTTCGAGGCACCGTGGAGTGGACTCGCAGGGTCTGGCACACTTGCGCCAGAACCAACGAATACATACTGATTAGCAAACAATGAAAAACTTGGGTTAAAGTTCAAACTTTACTTTATAACAACAAATTATTCTATAATGTTAAGGGTTAGTTTTATATTGGTGTAATAAGTGTCTTTGGCGAAACGTGAAACGGCCTAATAAGGATTTTTTTTTTATTTTTACAGTAGTGGATTATGAAAATAAAATATATCTGTTATAAACAGAAATTACAAATAATATTAGTAGATTTTTATTTACAGAGATGTGGCGCAGAGGCACAAGCGTGTAAACGCGATAGATTGTGGGTTCTATTCCCACTCGAAAAAATTAAATATTTAATATTTTCGCTCTAGTCTCGAGACAAAGCGCGTTGTTGAGTTTCGCCACTCAAAACAAAGTAACTCCAAAATTCGGCGGAAAGAGGGAACCAGAATGACTTAACACTAGGCTCACTCTGCTATTCCTGCTGTATGCGGGATACAGCGTGAATCTGAAAAAAAAAGAAAATATAAAAAATTGTTCTAATTGTACAAAAGTACGTCGCCTTAATTTTTTTTATTGCATATTTATACGTTTTAACTTAAGTGTTAATATATATCTGCTAATAAATAAAAATGTCCTTATTTAAAAGTGGAAGCGTTGAGTGTAGATGTATTAGATTTAAGGTGCCAAATATATAATTTTAAGTAATATTGGAATAAAATAAAAAGGTACCGTGCACACAGATGTAGTAGGCATTTAAATTTTTCATAAACTATAAAAGTAAACCAATTCACAATTACAATCATTTTTAATTAATTTTTATTATAATTTTTTTAGTATTAAAGAACTACAAAATATCCATATAATTTCTTTTAAAATATACATTTCCATAAAGTGTTTATTTTATTTCACACAGAAATATGACGGTCGTAGAGGATATCAGCCCTTACTCGTACAATACAACGAGACTGGTCTTCTACCCCCTCGTGCTGCTCGCAACAGGTCTATGGCTGCTCTACCGATGGCAGCAACAGTCCAGACTCCACAAAATGGGCAACCAACTGCCTGGTCCTCTGCCAATACCATTATTTGGAAATGCCCTGTTGGCTTTAGGGAAAAAACCAGAAGGTATTTTTTCATTTAATATCGAAATTGTAATAGTTTTATTTTACACAGTTTAAGCTTTTTAAAGCAACGAACGGTATGTCGTAAATATATTGCTTTATTATTGAAATCTTATAATCTACTTCTTATATAAATTAGAAAATTATAAAAAAAAATCAGGTGTACACACTTAGGAAATTATTATTATTACACACTTAAGAAACAGACTCATTTAGAAAACGTATACAAATTTTAGCATTCTTGGAAACAGAGCAGAGGCGCGGGTTCAAATTCCGCTTTGTGCAAAAAAAGATTATATATTTTCTAAATAAGTAAAATATTAATACTTCTTTAGAAAACGTATAAAAATTTTGACGTAGCTCTGACCAGTAAGCCATACGTTCTCCGTATTCTAAACAAGTATTTTTCTTTCCTAAGTGTGGAATAACACTTGAAAAAAATTATAAAAATAAGTAAATTATTAATTTACATACTTTACATCTAAAATATTTACGTCATTAGAAAAAAATATATATTTTTTAATATTTTAATTAAACTTTACTTTTTACGTCTAAAATAGAACTTATATCGATGGCCCTGGTTTATGCTGAAAAATATGGAACAGTAGTCCGTGGATGGCTCGGCTCCAAATTGATTATATTCTTGTCTGACCCAAATGACATTGAAGTCATTCTTAACAGCCAAGTTCACATCGACAAAGCCTCCGAGTACAGATTTTTCAAGCCATGGCTTGGCGAAGGATTACTTATTAGCTCAGGTACAGTCATATACAAAGTTAAATCTTCGTAACACTATAGGTGTCATAATCAAGTTCATTATTTGAAGCACATAAAATAAGAGGTTGTAGGTACACTAACATTACCTTTCAATTTAGTAAAACATATTTATTTGACAATGTTTTGTGCCCTTTTTTTGGCTTCATGCTGTTTCCCGCACAAGGCAGGCTAGGCAGATTAACCTAGTATTAAGATACTACAAATAATAGTAGTATAAACTGTCGAGGTATCTTGATTTCTTTAAAGTTTGTTGATTTCTTTGATTTTAAAATATTTTGCCCTATATGCTGTTTCTATGAAAGGAACGCTGACACTTAAACCATGTACACCGTTTTTATTTATAAATACATTCTATTTTACTCAGTAAAATAATTGCCGCCGTCACTAAAACATTTCAAAAGATTTCAATGTAACAATTTAATCTTATTTTCACCTATTTGTTAGAAACTGTTGAGTATGATCTATAATAAAGATGCAGCAAGTATGCCAATATTCCAAAAAAATCTCTCTCTATATTATTTTGCAATATTGTCATTCTGAATTGAATATCAATTTTTGTTTTAATCGTCTTCATTTCAGCAAGTTTTCGGGATGACACTAACGATTATTGTTCTTTTATTATGGCTTGCTCGTATATTAAACTTTTTAAAAATTTTATTAGTTGCAGTCCAACAAATCATAGTCATACATTAGCTGCGGAAGCCTAATGTTAAGACACTCCGCTCCGAACTTTCCGCCTTATTCTGGAGATATTGCGTATTGAGTGACAACTCAACGCAGCGTTTTACCCCGATACCAGAGTGAAGAAATGAAAATATTAAATATTTCATTTTCTCGAAAGGGGACTGAACCCACAATCTGTCGAGTTTACAGTCTTTAAATGTAAAATATTATAAATGTTCTGTTATTATAATAAAACATGTTTCAGGTGAAAAATGGAGATCTCATAGGAAAATGATTGCTCCTACATTCCATATCAACATTTTGAAGTCATTTGTTGATGTATTCAATCAAAACAGCAGGAATGTTGTCAACAAGATGAAAGGAGAAGCTGGCAAAGTTTTTGATGTACACGACTATATGAGTGGAGTTACTGTAGATATTCTATTAGGTAGGTTTTTTTTTTCAAATTCACGCGGTATCCCGCATATAGCAGGGTAAGCAGAGGGAACCTAACGTTAAGACATTCCGTTTTATACATAAGTGACGAAATTCAACGACGCGCTTTTGCCTTGGTACCAGAGCGAAGAAATGTAAATATTAAAGTTAAATCTTAACGTTGAGTTCTGCCACCCAACACGCCATGCCTCCATAACTCGGTGGAAAATGGGGAACAGAGTGTCTTAACACTAGGTTGACTTTGCCTACACTGCTGTATCCGGGATGCAGCTTGAAGCTGATGATGATAATATTTATAACCAATAATTCATTCCCCGGGTGAGAATCAAACCCACAACCGTCACGTTTATGCAAATGCACTTATGACCTCTAATTTGTTATAATTATTTTAATTATATTAGGTTAGTAATCGACTTTAAGTATCGAATACATTTTTACTACAATGTAAACGATTTTTTTTATATTACATTGAATTGTTAATTGTCATTGCTGTTTCTTATTTAATTATTTATTACTACAGTGAGTGTTTATAAGGAAATTTATTTAATAATTAATTTACTTGCATTGTATTCAATGAGACATTAGCATATTCGCATATCCTGTCATATTTGTCCATGGATTTGTTTCCGCTATAGAATTGGCAGAAAAAACCCGAGAAATTAGTGTTAAGACACTTCCGTTTCTCACTTTTTGCCCAATTTCGGAGCCATTGACGAACTCAACTATATTACCAGAGCGAGGAAATGAAAATATTAAATATTTTGTTTTCTCAAATAGGAATCGAACCCACAACCTGCGCCGCAACTGGCCTTCGTAATTTATATGGTGATTGATTTATATATTATTTTGAATTTAGAGACCGCTATGGGAATAACAAAGGACACCCAAGATGGTAAATCAGGTTTTGACTATGCTATGGCTGTAATGAAGTAAGTTATTTTATAATAAATTAATTAATAGATATTTCAACTAAAGAAAAAAGTAAGTTAGAAGGATACTAATTTGTGCTTCTTTTTTAGAATGTGTGATATAATCCATCAAAGACACTACAAATTCCATTTACGTTTCGATACCATTTTTAAGTTTACATCATTTTTTGAAAAGCAAAAAAGTTTGTTGGATATTATTCATGGTCTAACTAACAAGGTATGGTCCTTATTCATAAAGTAAACATTCTCATATAAAAATATTGTATCAATTTTATGCTATATCCCAAGCACAGCAGGATAGGAAGAAGGAACCTAATGTCACGGCTTTCCGCCGATTTTGTTAAGGTATTGCGTGTTGAGTGGCGGAACTCAACGCCGGGGTTTTGTTTTGGTATTAGAGCGAAGAAGTGAAAATATAAACAAATAATAATCAATTCCCTCGATTGGGGATCGAACATACAACCTTCGCATTACAGTTACACGCTTGTGCCTGTGCCCACATGATTATTTAACTAGTTACCAAAAATAACAATCAACAGGTCATTAAAAACAAGAAAGAAAAATATTTCCAAAATAAAGCAAAAGGCATCATCCCACCTACACTTGAAGAAGTCACGCGTTCGAGTCCCGAAAACGACACTGGACTCGCCAATGTCAAGACTTTAGCTGATACTGTGTTCAAAGGTTATCGTGATGATTTAGACTTCAACGATGAAAATGATGTTGGTAAGAAAAACGAAAATAAATTGTCTCTGTATTCAAAAATTATGAAGTAGTATTAATTAGCGCTTAAAATATATTTTTTCACATTCCGTTCCCATCGAAACACTTTCATTTCCCACTTTCACCTGAATTCTGGAGGCATTGTGTGTTAAGTGGCGGAACTCAACGCAGCGCTTTGAATCGGGAATTGAATCCACAACCTTTCGCCGCACGCGGTTTACAGCCGCACGCCACGACTGGCCTACATATTAGCATTTTTTTTTATTATCCTACAGGTGTGAAAAAACGTCTCGCTTTCTTGGATCTGATGCTTGAATCTGCACAAAATGGCACAAACAACATTACCGACCATGAAATTAAAGAGGAAGTCGATACTATTATGTTTGAGGTAACTAAAAATGTGTAACTTTTTTATAATTTGATAAATAAGGCGTTATTAGATTACTTTTACAGCTTCTCGCTTGGGGTCTCACTTGGGGTATACCCCCATGTAGTAGGGTAAGCAAGGGGCCTAGTGTTAAAACAATCCATTACCCAATTTTTGCCAAATTATAGAGGCATTACGTGTTAAGTGGCGAAATTCAACGCCGTGCTTTGTCTCGACACCAAAGCGAAGGAATGTAAAATGTTTCCTTGAGAGGAACTCGAACTCACAACCGTCTCGTATGCAGTCGCACGCTTGTGCCATTCTCGCACATCAAATTTAATGACTTGATGTTTTATTGTTTAATATAATCACATTAAATTTAGGGACATGACACAACAGCAGCTGGATCTAGCTTTGTCCTGTGCCTTCTTGGTATCCATCAGGATATCCAAACTAGGGTGTATGATGAACTCTACTCAATATTCGGGGATTCCGATCGCCCCGTAACCTTCGAAGATACTCTTCAAATGAAATATTTAGAACGTGTTATCTTCGAAGCTCTGAGAATGTATCCACCAGTGCCCATCATAGCTAGGAAATTGAAACGGGATGTCAAGATCGGTACGTGTTTGTTAAAGATAAAAAAAATTATATTATAATAAATTTATTAGTCTTTTCAATATAATTTGGTATTAACTTTTTAGATACAAACAACTACGTTCTACCCGCTGGAGCTACCGTTGTCATAGGACAATTTCAAGTTCATAGAAATCCAAAATATTACAAAAACCCTAATGTCTTTAATCCAGACAACTTCTTGCCTGAGAATACTCAAAATAGACACTATTACAGTTATATTCCGTTCAGCGCCGGCCCTAGAAGCTGTGTGGGTAAGTAACAAATCAAGTTAATGTTCAATTTTGTCGTTGTCTTCGAAATTTATAAACGTGATTTCGCAAGATATGAATAATTACGGTTTTCAATATTTTATTGCTATAATATTAGGATATGTGTGTAGGAAAAAATTAAATCAACTAATTTGTTAATGTAACTATAGGAGGCTGTGTTAATATATTTTGTTTCTATGAATATTATAATAGAATTAATAATCTACTACGTCAGTACAATCCGTATATCCATACCTATATTATAAATTTAAAAGTAACTATGTCTGTATTTCTGTCTGTCTGTCTGTGTCTTTTACGCAGTCAGGGCCAGGCTAATTTAATTCTCATACACTCATATAAGAGAGATACTTAAGGGTCCTCGGATGAACATAGGTTACTTTTTTTCTCATATTTGTAATATTGTCGATATATACCAATATTAAAATACTTTTTGATTTAATGTTGATAACAACCGTCGCTAAGCAACGGTTTGCAAAGTTTATTTGTTGTTTTGAGAAAACGTCACCCAAAATGAGTTTGCTTAACACATACATGGCGTGCACTGACTCTACCTTAAAAAAAATGTTTTACAAAAATATTGCCCTTTAAATAATATTTAAAAGTCCGCGATACATATAAAATGTTTATCTCTGAAGGTTGAGCAAAATTAACCATTTTAATTAATTTACTTTAAATTTACCTTCGGGCCTAGACCTAGCCTTCGGGCGGCATAGTATGACCGACGCGAACGGGCAGATGACGTTGACGGTTTTGTAAATTTTCATAAATTTTCGAACTACTGTTAATTTTTATGTAATTATTAGCTGTTTATAATTAATTTATAATTTTCTTTCTCTTTAATTTATACTTTTTTAATTATTTTTTTTCCGTTGTCTTCTAATAGAGATTGAACTCGAACTCTATTAAAAGAGAACCAAAGTGTAGTATATAAAATAGTTTAATTTCTTGGTGTGGTGTAAGGTTTGGTCCTACGCGACATTGCCTGCTACTTTTTATTTAATGTTATTTAAGTAAATTCGGGAAAGAATGTTTGGTTATCTCAGTTAGGTTATCTATACCGATGATATACACTTAATACATCGTAATGTCAATCATTTAGGATTTTATTTGAAATTGCTCGCAAAAATTATCCTATTTAATATGAAGAAAAATGTTTAGTTAGAGTAGTATCTATGTACGCGCGCACTGAAAACTTTAGGTACTTTTTCTAATATTAAGAATTTCCTGTAGTTACTTTTACTTCTTTTGTTTGATCATTTCAACTACGCGGACATTTTTTCTAATAATAAGACTCCACTTATTATTCTTTTTTACTTATTTTGATTATCTAGACTTATTATCATAAATATATTTAATAAATATTCATATAGTTCAAGCGGGCGAAGCCG
>DWAO01007271.1:0-10321 GCA_018230605.1 Heliconius congener
TTTTATAACACGAGCAATAGCAATATGTTAATACCGTGTACATCCTCACTGGAGCGCGTGCGCGGGGCGGGCGCCGCGTGCGCCGCCGCCAGGTCCGGCGTCGAGTGGAAGTCGCGCCGCAGCGTGACGGCCGCCTTGGCGAGCAACTGTACGTACATGCTCATTTTTAATTCAAATTCAATATTATTCTTATAGTCTTTTGCAAGCACTTTTGAATCGTCGGATCAGAAAGCTACCAATATTATACTATTATTACTATCCAATTCCCGATAAACAGAGTCGAAAATAAGTATATGTAATTAAATAGTGAATAAGATAATATGATAAAATGATAATACGAGATTTATACTCTCGCTTAAGAGGAGGTAGTTGTTGAGGCGAGCTAAGACTCGCCATTATCGTGGATTGCTCATTATTGCCGGGAACGGGTACGGAGAATCCCCTACTGCAAGTTATTGGTAAAATTCGTGCTAATTTCCCACGTTTCCTTTAATTTCAAATAAGCTTACCTTAGTCTTATTTCGTTTCATGTCAGCGACAGAAGCATATACCCTCGCTCGCGGGGAGGTCGGCGGTGAAGCGTGCGGGGAGGCGCCATTATCTTGGAACGCGGACCGGGTCATCATTGCACCGCCGCTGGAAGAATGAAATTACCATTTTATTGAGGATGTTTATAATAATACTAAAAAGTTAACAAATTATGGTTGGCTGAATGCCCTATTCACAAGAGCTGTGTTGTGTTGTGTATTACAATTATTAAATACCAACCTGGGGTAAGAAAAACAAAAAAAAATCATAGACGTGATTTATTTATTGGTGTTTAATATACATACGCGTGGTCGGCGTCGGCCTGCCTCTGGAACAGCTCCTCCAGCTCGGCGGCCGTGATGCGGCCCGAGGCGGGGCGCGCGCGGATGGAGGCCGTGCGCGGCGCCACCGGCGTGCCCTGCGCCGGCGTGTTGCCGTTACTGCCGCCATGCAACTGTACAGACTCGGCAGACGACGACTTGCCCGCTGCGCTCAAGGGCTCACAGCTCTCTTCTTTCTCACCACCGTTCTCTGTAAGAACATTATGATATATGTTTTATTTCTATTCAATGTTATATTTTTTATTATAATGATATCGGCTTTTTTTTTGATATTTTTTTTCATAAAAAAGTGAAAGTTTAATTTATATTTTTTGTAATTTTTAATATTCTATAGATATGCTAATTAAAAAAATATTTTTAGGACAATCTATTCGGCTATCTACGTACATTTATTAATTTATATTTTATACATTTAACATATACAATTATAGGTTCACTCATCCTACCCCGCCGTGCAGGAAAGAGAATGAAGCTCCTCTTGCTTTGTTAGTACTACAATAATCGAACAGTAAAAGGCGCGTTACCGAGTCCGGCGACCATCGACTTGGCGCGCGCGCGGCCCACGCTCAGCGTGGTGCGCGGGTCGCGGCGCGGCGGCGCCGGCGCGGGGCTGCGACCTGCCACAATATTTTATTTATTCTACTTCCTCTCTCTCCACGACAGTTGTAGGTGATTCCCACCAAAGGGAATCAAATATTTAATATTTTCACTTGCTTGCTCTCGCAACGAGGCAAAGCGCGGCGTTGAAATCCACCTCTCAACTCGCAATGCTTCCAAAAATCAGCGGAAAGTAAAGAATGGAAGTGTCTTAATGGGAACGAATACTTTTAAAAATGTTATTCCACGATTGGAAAAGAAAAATACTTTTTGGAAACTGTTCAAAAGGTGCAGTGCAGGTTCAAATCTCGTTAGGTAAATTTTTTTACACGCTTTTTAAAAAAATATTAATATTTATATTACCAGCAGCGGCCTTCCTCGGTAATGTGGCGGCGTACGGCCGTCCGGAGTTCGACAGTTGTGTTTGCGACTTGCTGGCCGGTACCGTACATGCGCTTTCGGCGTTAAACGCTGAAAATAAACATGAATATAATTTACTGATTAATTTGAAACACAAATTATGCTAATTTTATATTTCAGACCAGTTGGTTTCGATCCAGTCGACCAGGTAAGTGACCATAAACGCAAGTGGTTATGGGTTTGATCCTCACTCGAGGAAATGAAATATTTATTTAAATTTGTATTTTCATTTCTTCGCTCTGGTCAAAGCGTGTCGTTGAATTCCGCCACTCAACACGGGAAGCCTCCTGAATTCGGCGAAAAATGGAGAACAGTGTGTCTGCGGGATACAGCGTGGAGCAGATTTTATATTTAAGCATTGTGGTATTGCTATTTTAATTTGTGGAATCAGTTTTGCATTGTTATTTGTGGGTATTTGTAAAATAATAAGCACTATCTTCATGACATCATATTTAATGTATTTAGTTTGTAAATAATAGAAAATTTTAAAATATTTTTATTTGTTTTCCTTTTGCAATACCACATTTTAGTTGATTAAACAGACATATTATAATATTTGAATGATATATAATATTTGAATGTTACTTATATAATTTAGATTTTTTCAAAGCATAACTTGTAGTACGTTGTGGAGAAACTTCTTTAAAAATGTTGTACATGACTTAATTGTATTTGTAAATTCAAAATTCGTTTTATTCAATGTACGGCTCAGAAAGCAGTTCTGCTGAAGAAGCCAAGCAAATTCAACAATTACTTTTTGCCATATCAATGTAACTATTTAATATTACGTACACTGTAACTATTCTGTTTTTACTTAAAAATAATTTTAAGAAGCAACGAATAGACAGTTCCATAATATAGGTTTTGACCAACAATAAAATGATACAAACCGTGCCCATTGAGCGACACGACGGCCATGGACACGAGCGCGCCGGAGCCGCGGATGAGCTCCACCACGTGCTCGTGCGACGCGGCCGACACGTCCTCGCCGTTGATCTGGCGGACGGAGGCGTTTTGTTAGCATGATTGTCCAGGCGTTATGTGTTGAGTGTTGATGAAGGAAATACAATAAATTCATTCTTTCGAACAGGAATCCAACTCAAAATTGCGTTTACGATGAGCTGCTGTACTACGATGACCCCACGCATACTTTTATTTTATCTTTTTATTATTTATATAAAATAATTATAAAACAGATCATTTTAAGTGCTTACTGGAAGTCATCGACGAATAATTTTAACCGCATGGCGTGGATTAATTGTAATAAAATCATTAATTATAATTATATGTACAAAAAAACCTGAAACAAATATATATTTTTTATACGTTTGTGGATAGACATTGAAGGTTTTAAATAATTGTTTCAAGTGTTCGTTATTTATAAAGAATAAAACGTATAATAATATAAATTATGAGTATTTTTCGTATTAGTAACTGTATAATTAATTCGTTTTTTAATCTTGATTTACTGCGTTATTTGAATTTATAATTATTTATATTTGATAAAAATTAAAAAATATTTTTTTAATAATAATAATAATAATTTACTTTATTTCTATTTAAAAAAATTACCCTATATAAACTTTTAAATACCTAACGATATTTCATGTTCTAGTAAACATTAAAAAAAATCGACTATGTAATAATTTAATATCTTTTATCCATCTGCAAATAATATAAGTACTATTATGAGAATTCCAAAATAATATTTTGAAAGATACTACAGGAACTAACCATCGACTCGGAAGTCAGTTCTGCTGATAACAGCCAACGAGAACCTCAACAGTTGCTCTTTTTTAAATATAATTACACAATATATTTTTTATTCATTAACCTAATAATAAAATACTCACAGCAATCAAAAAATCTCCCTTTTTCAAACCAGCTCGATCAGCCACTCCGCCAGCGTCCACGTCGTCCAAGTACTGCAGCGCTGGACAGCGCTCTGACGGACGCAGCTCCATGAGTGGGGACGACGCTTTGGCACCGCGGAGTACGAAACCGAAACCACGACGGGCTCGATGCAGAACTACGGTTTTTGTTTCCATGTTGCCGTAACTGGGAATAAGATGGATTTGATAAGAACATTTAACTGCTAGAAAACCTTTCTTATGAATGTTATGTACGCAACATTTTGTTTTTCTTAATTCGATTTCTAGTCCTGGAGATCAGCCCGTCTAAACAAACATACTGACTTATTTAGCTATATTTATATTAGTATATTTAGATTTTTTAAATAAATTCATCGCGTTTCACTTGTCACTTAGTAAATTGTGGTCACTGTAGATAGCCAAAATGTATCTCAAATGAAAACACAATCAAAAACAGCTAAAACGTTAATTTAAAAAGAGTAAAACACTTTTTTGTATTCAACACTTTTACGTTTGTTAAAATAGTCTAAGCAATAGGTGGACTGCGCTAGCTGTAGCGATATGTAATTAAATACAACAAAATATCAGGCTCCAGCGGATATGGATTATTATTAATATTATATTACTGAGCGAGGCTAAAGTAATCTCATCAATCATCGGGTTACCTAACATCCTATTTATTCTGTATTTGTACATTATTTTATACATTATTTTTTATTCGTTAACAGGTTTAAATTCGACACTCAATTTTACACGACTTGTAATTTCAGTTCAATAATTATAAAATAAATTATAATTATTTATTATTTTATGGAACTGACAAATCAATCAATCTCAGTATAATATTATAAGTGCACATGAGAACGATTCATCATTATCAGGAGATTCGTGAAATTAGCCTTATGTAGTTAAACGAAATTGGTTTGGACCAAAAATTTTAATGAATATTACACATTATTAATTTTTTACTTTCATTTTCTATTATTGTAAATAAACCGTGTTCAATTTTTATTATTGTGCCTATTATAATATCGACATAATAATGGAACGGTTATTTTAAATTTACAATAGTATTATCAGTATTTTATACAAAAATGTATTGGGAGTTTGAACATATATCATCATCATCAATCAGCTTTCCCCTTTAAGGATGTCCTCTCTCCACTCGTCCTCTCCTCTCCTCGTCCTCTCTCCAATTTGACGAGTGGAGAGTGCAGTTATCTACAATATCTAATTCAGAATACAAAACTACTGAATAACGAAACACATCTTAAGTCAAGCTTCTTTTGTTATTATTAATACAATACCAATACAGACACTTGGTACATATCTTTTTTAATCTTATTATTATATCTAATTTTCTTAACATATATATATTAATTATATAGTTAAAGTTTCACCTTGCGCTTTTTATAAGTAACTTTCGAAGAATTTTTGAATAGCATATTGTTCTTAATCCGAGAGTACTATTAGTAAAGGCACGTTTGAACACTTGCTTTGATATGCACATTGATACTAAGCGGTAACGGCAAGTATGAACAACATTGAATTTAAATTATTTTGTTTACAAAACTACAGTGTTTGCTAAACTGAAAGAATTGTTTAGTAGACAATTGTATTGTTACAGGATAGACCGTTGACTTCACTTAAATATAAGCCTTTTAACTTCTTTTTTATCTAAGAAAAATACGAATCAAAATATAAAGAGAGAAGGAAAAATAAGTATTTAGCTTGAAACTGTTACACCATTAATATTAGAAAGCTAAAGAATTTGTTTGGTTTGGACAAGTTAATCTCAGAAACTACTAGTCGAATTGAAACAACCATATTGTGTTGGATAGTCCATAATTTTAAGAAGATTGTAAACGATATTACATCATGTTCGTTTCTATGTAACTCACGATACCCGTAATCAGAGTTTTACTCTCCATAATTACAATATGTCATGTGTTATATACAACTCTTAGTTATCTTCATTTGACCACGCGGTCAAAGCTAGTAATAACATAAAACAAAAATATTTACTCACGTCTTTTTTATCCTCGGCGCTGTGGCACTGTATGTTTTGCTGAGTGCCATTTCCCGTCGACCGGTCACCCTAGAATGGTGGATAGGCCCTGAGGATAGCACCTGCAATATTTATAGAGTTATTATATTAATTTTTGTAGATTTTCTATTCTATATTCTTTTTCTATCTTAGACAAAGTAAATTTTCGAATTGTGGTAGAAAGTGGAAATAAAATATCTTGACATACATAAGATATGCCTGCTAAATACGAAATACACTGTAAAGGCGAAAAAAATATTAAACATCTAAATATATGCACTCAAATGTGCAATGACTCATTTACTAAAGATACTACCCAAATATAAAGGCAGATTCAGACCTGATGTAAGTGCGCGTTTTGCCGCAGCCGCACCTCCTGCACGCAGTGCGCGGGGAACAGCCCGCTCACGCCGCGCAGCGACCCCTCCAGCAGGCCGTCGTCCGTCGCGCCCGTTACTATCGTTTCGGATCATTTGTCATAAAGATACTTCAACTAGTCTGGCTATTAAATAATTTATTGAAATCATGGATTTAACTGTTTTTTAATGTCTACACTAAAATATGCCGAAATAATAATCATATTATAGAAATGTAAAAATTTATTAACCTATATTTTTTTTTATTAAATTAGTTATATTTTAATGTTTTAGTTATATGGTAATGTACTAAAAGATAAATCTTTTCAGTCATTGTTAAAAAATGTTAGTCACTTGACAAATCACAAATATTATTAGTCAGTGCAATGGTTTTCTTATTATGAATAGAATGTTCCTTTTCATTTTATACGTGTCACTTATATTATATTAACTTGGCTATTTAAAAGAACTAAGCCTCTAGCGCACTAATTAGCGTGCATGCCTTCTATAGGAGTGTCTCCTATAATTACTAATTTTCAACTAAAATAAATAAACTGAACTGGCATTTCCTATAGACGCGTTTCAAATTATACGAATCTATCAATAGGTCTTTACCAGGCGTGAATTGATAAGTCGTATGTACATCATTTTTATTATCACATTTTTAAGGAAAACTAATTCTTGTACTAAAAAACTACTCTTTAGTAAGAGAAAAATTTAAAAACCATAAATTTAGCCTTATATTGTAAAATAGGGCTATCGCTTTAGTCGTTTATTTATATTGCCAATGTTTTATCCGACTTATCAACTTAAACACGGCTAGTACAGAGATCATTTCAAGTATACCTTCAATGATGTCCCCCTGGCTAAGGCGCAGGTGGCCGGGCGCGGCGGCGTCGTAGGGCGTGAGGCACACGGCGGTGGCGGGCTGCAGCGAGCACGTGGTGTCGGACGTGGACGTGCCGACGCCGCTCGAGTCCGATATAATGTCGCTGGTGTCGCCCGCGCTCTTATCTGTTGGTCGCGTGGCAACGCGCGGATTAGGATGACCGTGTGACACGGCCTTTATGATTTTTTGTCCTAACGTTTTGCGATTTGCTTGTTAAATTGATAAACTAGACGATTTTTTTACTTTTAATTTTATTTGCATTTGTTGAATTTAGAATTTTTTAAAATAAAAAAATATTTCACATTAAAAACATACAAGGGTCAAAACAATACCTATACCTAATATGGAACAAAGGGGCACCCTAAAATACGAGTTCGAAAGGAACGAAGCGGACAAGCGGATCGTGGTAACATCTATTATTTACATGAACACAGAACATGCGACGGTGAATGGTCGGTGCATGGTGATGGTTGTTCACTCGGGCCAAGTACCTGTAATTATACTGGCATCATCTTCATGGCTGGGGTGGCTTGCATCGCTGATGCTTGACGAGGCGGAAGAAAACGGACGGTCTAAACTGCACGGAGAATTCGTTGACAGCTGTGGTCTTCGCAAAATGGCGTCCAACTCAGCCGGAATTCGTGTGGAGGACGCTAAAGATGAGCGGTCCCCGGCCGACCACCATCCGCCCCACGCCCCCGACCTCCTCTTCGGATTGTACCGCGGCGGACCCCGAAAAGGCACTGCAATCGATTCGTTACCCACCAAACAAAAATAGTAAAAATAACGTGCGGAAAAAAAACAATACATAATTAATTATCAATATGATAGAACTCCTCCCGCTTTTTAAATTACAATAAAAATAAACGTGCTATAAAATAAGTAAATTATAATTATTATAATATTAATAACGTTATACAAATAATACATAATGACAACATAAATTACACCAGTATGTATACATAAAATACTTAGTGCTAATTTATAATTCGGATACGACTTTCACAATTGTTTAACTTATACATAATAATATGTAGATACGTATATAATTAGGTTCATTGTATATACAACCATCACCATATAATGATAGTAAGCAATGAAATAGAAATATTCGATAGATAGATGGATGGTCTCATGCAATATCGCATAATTCTATACTATAATATATGTAAATAAAATTACACACTATACTATAAAAAGCCACGTGCTTCTAACCTGTAAATTAGAAACGTAATCTGCGTCAAATGAGAAAAAAAATGGCAACATTTACATCATATACGCTTAAGCATTATAGATTGTAATTAAGCCAAGGTTGTAAGAATAAAGCATAATTTTCGACGTAAATTCGACATAAGTTTTTAAAAATACACATTTACGTTGTAGCTTAGTCCATTTTCGTCGATAGATGTAGTAAAATTTGTAAAGAATATAAGATAAAAATAATTAAAGAAAAAACATGAATTCATATTTACATAGTTTTAAAATTGAACAAGTTTTAAACTCTGATTTGGCGCAGAAAAAAATGCATAGTCCATCCGTTAAAATAATAAAATATACTTATAAAGAAGCAGCCAAGTCCATGCACAACAAATGGATATAACTTACCAATTTCTTCTGATTTGTAATTCTTTATGACTTCAGCAAGTTCTAAATTGCCAGCTATTACTGCCACCTGGAATTAGAATTTTAATAATGTTAATAAAAAAAAACAACAAAATATAGGTACTATATACATAATATATATAAATCGATATTTTTTATAATAAATTTCACAATGGATCCTTGCACTGAAATGATTAAATAGCATGTAAATAAATAAACGTAAAAAAACTATAACTTTTTAAATTTAAAAGAAAAAAACTTTCAAGTACCTATAAAAATGCTTAAGTGGAGTCTGTATTTGATGTAAATATTGCCAATTTTTTTCTTATTTGACGCAGATTACGTTACCTACTAGTTACTATTATATAAAATAAATGGGGATAACACATTATTACAAATACGCATTTTTTTAGTCATCATAATATAGTGTAGCTTACACAAGAAGAAAATTGTTTTCTTTTATTATAACTTAACAATATTATATTATAACTTATAAGTTAGTTAGTTCGTTCGTGTGAACAACATACTGAATAGAAAACACTACAATCTCTTACCTGATAAGGTGTTTGGTTAGCAAAGTTCAAGGACTCCTTATCGCATCCTCTAAACAGTAGCTGTCTTGCACACGAGTCCTGAGCGTTCACCGCACATACATGGAGTGGAGTATTTCCTGATGCATTTCTACCATTCATATCGGCACCGTAGAATAGAAGATGGTCGAGATGCTGGACCAAACCATTGCGGCATGCCTGTAATTGTTAAATGTTCATGAATATTAAACATCTGTTTACTTTACTGTATTACTTGTCAAATTTCTTATTTTAAAATACATTTAAAGTTAGAGTTTCTGAGGATTGATGTGTATTTCACTTTTACTCAAAAACTACTAAAATCTTATCTTATGAAATCTGATATAGTTTGTCTTTAATCTATACCTACCTCGCGTATAGTATGCTTAGATTACTGCTATTATAGTAATGTGATATCAGAAGCTAATTGTTTATTTATATAATAATGGTAATGTGATGGGTTATCACATATCTAAAATAATATTTATTTTAAGAAAAATCGCAGAATTATATTGTTTGTCCATAGTTAGGAAGTAGTGCTTAACTTCTTTGAGAAAACAGTAGATGCGTGTAATGTCTGATGCATGGTGAAACAAAATAAAGAATTGTAATAACATTAGATTCCCTCTGTTTGCCCTGCTACCTGCAGGATACCGTATCGTATATATCGTGGCACTAAAAAATATGATTATTCAAACATCATACCTGATGCACTTCCTGCCATCCTTGCAAATCGGTCGCTCCAATGGTCGCATGATCATGCAATAACGTTTCACACAATAACGGATCAGTTTTGTTCGTTACAGACAAATATAAGGGCGTTAATCCTTTGCCGTCTTTGTAGTTTGGTGACGCGCCAAGTTCCAATAGTGTCTTCACAGCTTCCAAGGAATTCTTTTCGACAGCCCTGTGCATAGCCGTGCTGCCGTCTTTGGTTCGGTAATCGAGTAGCGCGCCACCGTTTACGAGGGCTATTAGTATTTTACCAGGGGATTTTAGGCCGGCTGCGATTGTAAGTGGAGTTTCTGAAATGAAAAAATGGAATTTATTTTAGAAGTTTTATTTGCATGTTTCATATCATAAATAAATAAACATAGCCTT
>DWAO01007272.1:0-10321 GCA_018230605.1 Heliconius congener
CATCTTAAAGGCCGGCAACGCACCTGTAACTCCTCTGGGGTTGCACGGGGTCGTGAAAAAAAAAAAAAAAGAAGGTGTTTTTAAGTAAAAATCCAATACAAAGGCACTTTATATTAGTTCACTTTGTTTTTACATAAAGTACTGTTTTTAAGTAGAAATCCAATACAAAGGCTTATTATTGGTTCACTTTGTTTTTACATAAAGTGATATAAGACAGACACTGTGACGTTCACATTCCGGCTTAACTCTACTTGCATTTTCACCACTCCACTTCTAACGCTCTACAGGATGTGGTGCCCTAAGTATATATACATACGTACAATACATGATTAGAACGAGAAAAAAACTAAAAAAAGAGCCCACAATCAACAAATTTTAGATAGTCACTATATTATGTGCCACGATGGCGTCTAATCTAAATGATTATTTTTTACATTTTAAAAGTGACACATCGACTTTAGAAAGATAAATATTTATATAAAAAATATATAAAAATTTGAACATAGCTAATGCCGTTAGTGTTCGTTTTTTTTTAAGTTTTAATGTCATTTAATTAGGTAAAACTTTTAAAATAAGAAAACAGCCTTTTAATACTTCTAATAAATAGAAAGTAGTTTGTCGCGACGTCACGTGTTATCAGCGCCATATTTGGTTTATATGTTTGTTTGCGTGAAAAAAATCTCATACCTAATCTACCGTTTCTATTTTCTCGTTGAATAATATAATTTCAATTTAAATTAAGACAAGTTTTGATAAGCTTTCGAAATTCGTATTTTTTTTAACTTAACGCTGGTAACCTGGAACGAAATAACTCATTCCCCAGAGCGGCATCGAAACCACGACCATTGCGTTTGCGGTTAGACGCTGTGCCGCTGCACCACGACGGCCTGTTAGAAATATTAGACCAGTGGTCCGCAGAAGCCTAACTATGATCCGCGAACGATTTTAATTTTATGACTAGGGATGGTGAGGCGAAGATTCTGTATGACTATCATTTAATTTTTCATTCAATCAATTATTTTTTTTTATACCTACACGTATAATGATCCCTGCTACCAAGAATGATATAAAAGTGGTCCTTGATCAAGAAAAGGTTGGGAACCCCTGTATTAGACAAAAAAGTGCGTTTGCAAATAGGACATTATTCTTCAAAAAATAAGGTCCCTAATAGCAAAGAAGTCTCTTTGCAAATATTCGAAAATATAAAACCACGAATTTATTTTTTTCCCTAATATGACAGGAACATATTTTTTTGATTACATACTAAGTTGACGCGACCGAGTTCAAGGTTCCATTGTATGTGTTAAACAATGAGGCCCACCCAGCCATTCGTTAATCTGCCTTATTTCATCTTTGCCATATAAGACGGAGTTGTGAATAGAATATTTAAATGTGGTGACATATTTTTTGTTATAGAAGAAAAATGTTGTCGAAAATATTTTAATGTATCCATCCATATACAAAATGTTAATATTTCCAAAAATGAAGAACAGAGCGTCTTGACTCTGCCTATCCTGCAATATGCGGGCTACAATGTGAGAGAAATATAAAGCAATAAGCGATATATGTAAACTTTACTACATAGGTAGCAATTAAGAATATAAAATTGAAAAAAAATACATAAACTAAATATCGTATCTAGTACTAATAACTCTTAGTACTAGAGTCCAGATGTGCCCTACAGGTAGGCGGTCAGAGAATGCGGCGTACATTCTCGCAATTTGCAAGCCACCAACACGCCTATATAAATAGCTCGCGACGCCTCAAAAGGTTACCACGGAATTAGCTGTACCAAACTTAGACCACTTATTTTTGCCTCCGACACGTTCGCCCTCGCCTTGTCTTGTTTTACCTTACTTTATGTTCCCTTGTTCACCTTAGATGCATATGATGGTTATACATTTATTGAAAATTATATTCTGAGAAGAGTAACTGTTGAACTTCTTGCTGTGAGTGTTCTTTTTAGCAGAGAACTGCCTTCCAAGCTGGAGGTAGGTTCCTGTAGGACTGACATTTCTATGTAATTTGACAATTCAAAAGTGCTTGTAAGGACCTAATTAAACAAAGGATATTGTAAATTTGACTTGATAAGTATATATGTAGGTACTTTCATCTAATAAACGGCACGATGACGCGGAGTACCACGTTTATTTAATTTACTCAAGGCTGTAACTAAATAGAATTAAATTTAATGACTTAATCGTCCAACAACAACAACAAAAGTGGCTATTATTATATTATTTTATATTTGTACAGAAACTGCATATTTTGCAATATTTATTCGTAATTTTCTTAGGGAGCGTTTGTTTGCATTGCCGTAATAAGGTCTACTTTAATATACCATAGAAGTCCTATAAAATACTATTTAGTTCCTTTTTTTTATAATTTTAGAAGTAACAATTCCAGAAATTATGTTTTCTTATAATCTTTGTAAAATTGCAGCTCATTTATTATTGCACAGTTCAACAGGAACTGAGAAATGAAGGAAATGTCTCCTTTTTTATTTTTGTAATGAAGCTGTTTCACGACATACTGCAACTTGTTTCTGAAACAACTTCAAATAACAAAAATATATTATTAATTATTCATTATACAACGTAAGTAACGAATTCCGACTTTATTTCCCACATGTTAGAAAAAGGCAAACAAAAGCTATATACCCTTTGCTTGATATTATAATAAAAAGAAGAATTCAATTACTCCACAATGTGGAGTCACATTGTAATAAAAAAGGTAGAACTTCTTTAATCTTCCTTATGTCTTTTATAATCGAATTTAAATTAAAATGCAAGTATTTTACTAACATAAACTACTTGCTACCTTTACATATTATCTGTTTAATACAGTTTACCGCATCACTTCCACTCACTCTTAAACTCTTATGGCTGGCTATCTTTTGATCTTATTCGATTTAATCATCAATCAATCCAACGATACCTTAAAATATTCCTTTGTTCCACTTTGTTTCATTTACAAACATATTCGTAATTTGTTATGTGATTTATTATAGCGGAGATATATTACTGCCTTTTTAGAGTCAATTATACAGTTTTTACTGCGTTTCGGATCGATCTAGCAGTAAATCATTGCGCCGGCCCGACCACTCGGCACAGCCGTAAATTACACATGCCAACTGCACAAATTTTGACGTTGAATATTTTAATATATTTGAAATGTATTAAACGTGTTTCGTGTTTATCTAGATGTCGTTTGTACGATATTAATTTGGTAATATTTCATGTATGTTATATTTGAGTTGAAGATAGCTACCGCCTGCGGCTTGGCTTGCGCCATCCCATAGAAATAACTGAGAGCGGTGTATCTTTACTCTTCTCTCATGACACATTCTTAAGTGCTCGAGGTAACTCTGACCGCATGTACATCAGCTACGTCGGAAACTATTAATGTCATGCAATATAGCATATATAGCCTTCCCCGATAAATGGACTACGACACGTCACGACTCGACACGACGACGAAATATTGGTTAATTTAGGTATGGCGCGGCGTTGAGTTTCGCCATCAATATGTCTGAAATATACGTGTAGAATGCCTTAATTTTGACAAAAAAATACGCATACTTTGTTGAGGTATAGTGACAATCGTCCTATTTAACATTTTTGATAACGTGCTAGAATGTTTTTTTTTAGATGCGAATGTTTTATGTTTAAATAATATTATATAGACGTGATTTATTTGTCTTCACTATTTTACGAACAAAAATTAATTGATTAATTGAACAAGTTAATTATTTTAACACATTGGTGTGAAATTGTAACGGTTGTAGGTATCTTGTAGGCACGTAAAAAGGCTCACGAGAGGTGATATATAAACTATTATATATAGCTTCTTTTGATCATGCTCATGAATCTTGTGAATTATATTATTATATACACCTGAACTACGCACGCACGCACTATCAAGATTTTAAAAAAACCTAAATATCGGGGCGGCGTTAAATTCCGAGACAGTATCTCAACACTAGGTTCCCTCTGCCTACCCTTTTATGTGCGGAATACGTTAAGCTACATAAAAAATAACTACGGCTTACATTCGTTTTTGATGACTCAATCTTTGCAAAACATTAACTTTGATGATTTATGAGTTGTTGGTGCACGCTGTGGAATGTTCACGCGATGTTAAAGATTTGTATTGATGTTTTATTTGGATTTTTAAACGTTTCTTGAATTTTGAATTTTAAATTGAACGAAAATGTAATATTGTATTGTTTTTCTAATTTTACACGTTTGCACAGCAATATTTGGAAAATCAGAATATTTAAAGATCGTCACGGGTAATTTCTTGTTGCACTTGTAGTTGACCTGTATACGCCACTAAATATTGATAGTGTACAATAAATAAGGTTACTTAACGAAAATATTAATTATAGTATTCATTCAAAAATTCTTACATGTCTATTAGATAGGGCTTATTTTCTAGTTTTTTCATAAAACTCTACTTCACCTTTGCATATTTTTTTTAACTAATCCAAACATTAAATCAATCCGCAGGCAACGGAACGATAGACTTCCCAGAATTCCTTACAATGATGGCGCGCAAGATGAAGGACACAGACAGCGAGGAAGAGATTCGCGAGGCGTTCCGCGTCTTCGACAAGGACGGTAACGGGTTCATTTCCGCGGCCGAGCTGCGCCACGTGATGACCAACCTGGGTGAGAAGCTGACCGACGAGGAGGTCGACGAGATGATACGCGAGGCCGACATCGATGGTGATGGACAGGTCAATTATGAAGGTAAGTCGTGTTTTTGGTTTCTTGGGGGGTTTTGGTTTCTTCCGTTTCTTCTTCTCTTTTTCTTTTCTTTCTTTCAATGCTGTGTTTCGTGGTTTAAGTAAGTGTATTGTTTTTCGACTTTCTAAGACATTTATAGGTGAAGTTGTTATGAAAATTAATTTATTGAAAAGATTTCAGCATAGTAGCATATAAACCTGAAATATTAGAAAAATATGTCGTGGTATGTTTTTTGTCAAAGCACCCAAAAATTATACAAAAACGTACTATTCCAAGCTTAAAATCTATCCTAATTTACTATTTTAGTACCAGCTCAAAATGCTGTCACATTAAACCACCAAGCACCGTGACGCACTCTGCTAATGCCTTCCTTCCCAATATTGCCGTAGAATTTTACTGCGATCAATTTATGTTCGATTCTCGAATAATGCTGAAAGATTTAGGATATTTGTTTTATATAAGATAATTTAAAATTATATTATAAGCATGTTCCTTACTGTGAACAAAATACCACCCTTAATACTTCGACTGTTATTGTTAAGTAAGTTATATACTATTACGTGACATTTGCTGAAATATGGATAAAAGAAAATCTTAAATGTTTGATTTTTTTCATGTTAAATGTGAATTTTTTTAAATGTTTTATGTTTTAAAAGTCAGTGAAATTATTAGTGTAAGTAACATAATGGAAGGCCTACTTAGGTTATCTTTGTTCAAACGAATATACTTTGTTATTTAGTATGTGTATACGTGCCTTATAAAAGCACTGTTGGATAAATTTACTTTGGAGATAGCAACTTCGTGTAGATTTGCTTGTACGTGATAAGATATGGTTTTCAAACTGATTCATTTGCAAATATACATAAATATATACATATAGATTGATACTATATTTGATATATTATTAAATTTAAAAGAAATATTTTATTAAATGCGTGAAGACTTTGTTTAAATAATTGCTAGTATTGATTGACGCAATTTCCGTAATATGTGAGGTTCCACTATTTCTTCTATTTTATTTAATAAAAGACAACGTTAAATTACAATTGAAATAATAATATAATTTAACAATAATATAATCTTTATACAAAATTTAAAAGTATTATTCGTAAATATTTTGCAATAAATAAATATAATGTTACAAAATTTTGCGTTTTTATAACTTTTGCAATCATCGTCACATCAATTTGCTGTATCGATTACAGTAAAGTAACGAGTAAAGACAATCTGGCTTAAGTTCAATGTATTAGTATCAAAAATAAGCAATTAATTTAAAAAGAGCCTTATGAGAAATAATAGAGTTTAATCGAAGAGGGTTGGTGTAGAAGAAGTTCGTGTGATTCTTAAATATGCCGTTTTTAATACAAATAGTATCTACTTATAAAACGTTTATCTAATGAATAATTTAAAAAGTAATACAAGTCTACAAGAAGTTAGTGTACTCGATAAAATTTGAGAAGAGAAGTATATATAACATTTGTGGTGATATGATGAGCACTTGGTCACTAGGTCACTAGGCTACCTGATCACTAGGTCACTCAGTGGTTTGGGAATTGTGCATGTGTGTAATTATCCCACGACTGAGCGAGACATTTGCATCCGACACTGGAATGAAGGACAAACACATACAAGTTGTAAAGATGCATGTGGAGGACGGCGATGTAATACTTACTATGCAAATTTTGTATTTATATATATTTTATTATAGGCTCATTGAGATTCACTATGCGTTATAAATGATTGATGAAATTCGGCGTTTTAGTATTTTAGTCGCGTATTTTCTTGAAATTGACATGTTGGTCGTGTATTAAAATGTCTTATTAGTATTTGGGCAATGTCACCGTCCTCTACACAGAGTTAAACACTGTGCACCGCAAGCTGCAAGTTGTGCAGTCTCAAGCGACATCCGGTTTCTCTTGCAGACTTTCATTCGCTCGCGCATATGATATTCGCTCGCGGCGACAGTAGCCGCTAGCGCTACTTGCGTACACTCGTAACTAACAGTTTGAAGGAGCACGATACACATCTCTTTCCCCATATAGCCGACGCGCCCGCCCGCCCGCCTAGGTACACACTTGGTTTGCTGCTCGTTTAATGTACCTGTTTGACATTAGATCTCGATTCTATTGTGTCTTAACTATCTGGTCGTTCGACGTCCTCTTTAGCGACCAGCGGATGTCGGACGACCGCCTGCCTCCCTCGAGCCTGGTGCATGCGTCTAATATCTGTATAGAAATTTTCTTATAGAAATACCACCTGGCGGTCCCTCCCATTGACTTACATAGCTCCCGTGATTTTGTGAATATACAACATAACAAAAAAAAAACGAGCAGCAAACGTGCCTAATATATAAGAAGACGTGATATAACGTGAAGTAGTGACCGTGACCGTGCGCAGGTGGTACAGAGGTGTAGGGTGGTATTTCGTTTCCCCGTAGTGGCATGATGAGGTCCCACTTTCTTCTACTCGACTATTGCATCCGTTCATCTCTTCTGTCGGTCACCTATGTGTTGTATACTATATTATATGTTATAATGCAACAATGTTTGTTTGTTTGTTTCCAGAATTCGTCACCATGATGACGTCGAAGTGAGCCGCCGGCTAGTGTGTGTGTATAAAGCAGAGAATTTTAATATACGTTTTGTTTCATGACACACAATATTACCATCGTATTGGACCTGCATTTCTCTAGTGTTTGCGATAAATTAATATTGTCATCGTTTCAGTTTAATGGTATATCGGCGGCGCTGCGGCGTCGCCCCCCTATTTAGACTAAAGTATTCCGTTAATTTAACTAAGTAAGGAACACGCCGGCGCACGCCGCCGCCTGACGCCGCCGCGCCAACACATCTTAATGTAAATTTATAAAGTACGTACGTGATGAAAAAATATATTTAAAAAAAAACCCAAAAAAATATTAAAGTCTCCGTGGCCGTGGCCGCTGTACATTGCATCGTATTAAATGTTTAACTAACTCAGTAAAGTAAAGGAATAACTTAGATGTATCGGTACTGCATTATTGTATCTGTAAATGACTCGATATATTATATTTCTATTGTTGGTGAACTATTTCTATCGAATGGGGAACTACTCCGCTCTGTTATTCTCTTACCGCATTGATTCATTCTGTTATTTAAATTTTACAAAAGACATACTGAAAATAAATGTTTCTTCATTTTTAGGTCAATAAGCATCGGTGTTTCATTTCCCCCTCCGCGCCCACCCATCCTTGTCCCGTCCCCTGAAATAGACGCACCACCTCCGCCTTACTCCTCCCAACTCCACAGTTACATCTAACAACTGTCAGAATACATTTTAATTGTAAACATTTCACATTTGTAATAAATAGGAAGAAATGAAACAAACTGACAACCATTTTCAGACAATTTCGCTTACATTACTAATCGCTATATATACAGTATTAATTACTAAATTTTGTCAGTAACGGAAGTCGAGATGGCTGTCAGTTTGTCGTCAGTAGCGTACTTAATCTGTCATATTATTATAATAGTGTAATAGTCTCATACAATACAAGTTATTTAATATAATAGAGTCATCCCGCGTCTCTTGCGCCAAGAAACTTAACTTAGCCTTGTGAAACACCAATTTAATTGTAGCCTATATCGTACTGTGTTTGAATTATAATACTTTTATTACTTAATAAATAATTTAAGTTCAAAAAAAGTAGTTTTCCTGACACTTGTAGAGTATTTCTCGAAAAATTCAATATATTGTACACTTTTACACTTGAAACATCACAGATTATTTAATAAATATAAATATACTTAAGTTAATTATAATATTGGGTTATATTTTTTTTTTATAATATAATGATTCTAAATTATTTTTTAATTATAGCATAGCATAAAGCAGACATTAAAGTAATATATGTATTTTGTTTCTTTTATTTATTTTTATGTAGAGTTATATTTGTTTTTGATTTTAAGTGTCTATCAAAATATTTATAGATTAATAACGAAAAATAAATATGCATTAATTGCAAAAGAGAAGACTTTGTTGTTTAAAAAGTACTTTATTTACATAGTAGTAAATAATATAATGACATTTCTTGCATCATCTTATAAACAAATTCATTGACAATGAAGATATAAAAATTAAAAATTTAAGTGCATTAATAATGTTTCATAATAAATGTCGTAAACAACAATATAAAGAAATTAATATCAAATATATATAATGTTAAATCAATATAGATATGTAAAACGTCACAATAATTGTGTCTTCTTGTCATAAAGGAGGATTCAAGCAATACCACTTAATTACCAAATTTTATTGTAAATCTATATTAAATTTTCCAAAATATGTTATATAAAACACATATAATAAAGAGGCAATTAAAATTTTTATATTGAAAAAAAAATATTTAAATTTATACTTAAGTCAAAAAGGAGTAATTAACTTTATGTTTTTCGGAATTTCGCTCAAAGTATATTTATTTCAATAACGAATTCATAAACGACGAATTTGTTACGATGTATCTTGTATATCTATAGCACCCTCAGAATAAAAATATATGGAACTTTTACAATTAGTTGAAACACAACTAAAATTTAATTTAAATTACCGTGGATGGTATGGTAATTTTGAGCAAAATCAATCACAATTTTGTCTAAAATTAAAACTTCTTTCATTCTAAGTCATTAAGGAGAAATATTAACTACAAAATTTTTCACTATATACTTTATTTATAAGAGTTTTGAATCACGTCTCTCTTATTTTAAATAATTTCTATTAAAGGATCAACTGCAAGGTTTTTCTTTATCCTCTTTATTAGTGTTACTAGCGATATGCTTTAACATGGCGGCTAAAGTGCGTGAAGGGCGACCGGAAGCGCGGTCGTGATGCAAGTACGGACAAGGCGCGGTGGAGACACTGACACCGGATATGTCGATGTGCAGCCAGTCACCGCAGATGAAGTTCTGATTAAATATGTAATAGATATGAATAGAATAGAGACTCGCTTTTGTAACGCGGCAAACAAGAATTTCCGAGAAAATGGGGAACGGAGTGTCGGGTTCACTCCGTTCTCCATTTTCTCCCGAATTCTTGTTGAACAGGTCAGGTGCTCTCTGCCTACATAGAAGCGTGTGTTGAATACAGCATGTAGAGTGAAGCTAAAAAAAGAATACTATAAACTTTATTATACACAAAAAATATATAGAACGTGCAAAGACGCATGGAAAGTACGCAAATAATGATCTAGTATAAATATCGATTTTATTGAGTTTTGGTTTAAAAATATATATTTTTTATTATCAAATCATATAAAATGACAACGCTGTATTGGCATTTGTATACAGTAGTTTATATTATTGTATAGGAGGGTAGGTACAGGTAACTTGGTACCCCTTTTGCGTGCTAACGCTACTTGACAGAACGGACACATTAAATTAATTTAGTTCTTCAAGAGGAAATCGAACCATCACAATCGAACGCTGTGCCACTGTGCACTTGTATTATCTAATACATTTAATATGATTTATACAGATATTCTGTATATTAAAAAATTATATAAGGCCAGTCCTAGCGCAGGGGCACAATGTGTGACT